>UCOM01000562.1:0-72941 GCA_900474385.1 Ormyrus pomaceus | reverse complement strand
CATCTTTCATCTTTCATCTTTCATCTTTCATCTTTCATCTTTCATCTTTCATCTTTCATCTTTCATCTTTCATCTTTATCCTATTTTAGATGTACTTACTGTGCTGATATTATTCCTGCGGAAAATATCAAAGGAAAGTTTATGCGAATCAAAAATTATTTGTGTTTACCTCCTAATATGCTTGAGAAAAAGTGAATTAACTCAGTGATTAATTAAATAAATATGTAAATACCTTTGTAAATAAATGTTTAAATTTCTTTAAAAAAATGTATTTTATTTTAATAGCTAAGTAATATTTATTAAAAAATCTGGCGACTCAAGCGTGAAGAGTCATATAATAATCGGAAATGTCAGAAAGGGCGTATCGCAAAATTTAAATTGATGGAAAGTGAGCTTCTCAAAAATATCGAAATAAGTTTACCAATTGACCATTCAGTAACACTTGCCGTTTACTATAGAGTTTACAAAGGTTTTATAAACTTTTTATAGAACCATTTCTGTATAAAAAATTTATGAAAATTATATGCAACAACTTTTATAAAATTTTTATAGAAATTTTATAGATTATTTCCACCTGGGACATACCCCAAGAACGTAAAAATTTAACTGGGTTACTTTTATACTAAAATTTATCTATGTGTTAAATTTCAGTCAATTCTGAACGGTAATTCTCAGGCCTGCGTTACTACCTTAAGAGTTGAATTCATACCAGAAATTGGCCCCATTGTTTTGTAGCTGATTAGTAATTCTACGTTTTGTCAACAATCAGTTTTTTACAAACACGTGCAATCGGAAAAAGTGCTTAAATTATTATTCCCAAAAGTTCTAAAACCTATCCACAAAAGACTGATTTTCCTACGAAAATCGTTGAGCGAAGCCATAAATCTCGAGCCGTACCTTGCCTGAATTGTGCCTAACGCGCCGATTCCATCCCACACTCGGCACTACCAGCAGCGTCGGAGTATTGCTTTAGCCGAGTTCATTTCGTATTTCGATTAAGTTTAATCTGCTCGGCTCCGCGTTGACAATTCAAAAAGGCTTTGAGGAAGAGGCGAACCGGACGACGGACAGGAGAGCGTAGCTAACATGACAATAGGCGCGCGGAGGGAGGAGGGAAAAAGCCAACGAGACCGAGAGAGAGAGAGAGAGAGAGAGAGAGAGAGAGAGACATTGAAATCCCGCTGCATTTCAAGTGCAGAGCAGTCGCTCGTTGCAGTTTTCAGATAACCCAGAAACATGCCTGCTAACTTTTCCCCCCTTTTCACAGAATTTCAATCAAACGACGGAAGCGCAGCGAATTTCAGTCGATACACGTTAAGGGAGAGGGAAAGAGAGAGAGAGAGAGAGAGAGAGAGAGAGCTTCCCTCGGCCCCTTTTTCGAAAATGCGTTTTCGTTATTGTTATTGTCGCCGCGCGGCGGCCATTGTTAGTCGGCTTCTCTCCTCGTCGAGTAATCGACAGCTCTCTATGTACGCAAGTGCGGAATCGTAAATTCAATGCAGCCGAGAGTGGCGTCGTGAAATTATTACGGCGCGGCGTCTGATCGATGGTTAATAAATGCACGGGGATTCTCCGAGCCACGCGTTTGTTTATACGCTTGTCCGGGTGAACGCCTGGCCGTGGGAAGATTTTTTTCTCCGGCTGTTGATCGGATTGGATAAAGTTGATTTTTGTGTTAGTGATTTTTAAATTGGGAGCGAAGGGAGCTGCTTTTGTACCAGTTTTATGTAACGGGCTGTTTATGCTTTTGTAAAAAGCCTGTAAACATAGTATTTACGTTCGGATACTTTCACGTCCTGAAGACGCTTTGATATTCCTTGTTGCGTTGGGTACCGTATATCATTGGAAAAAAATTGTGACTATAGACACACTTAATAATACGCATTCATGTAACGCAATGATGTAAAGAATGTCTTTCGTTACAGAAAATTTCAAGTCATAAAAAGTTTCATAATTGATTATACCTCGCGTAAAAATGTGTAACAGGCAGTTTAGTCCAATTAAATGTACTTTCTTAGTTTTTCAACTAGATTTTCGGAATTTACAATTAAAACAAAAATGCACAATTAAAAAATATAAATTCTATATATCCCTATACTTCCAAATCTGCTCAAAACATTTCCACACCACACCCACCACCGAAATTCGCTCACTTTTTCAACCAAAAAAAAAAGAACGGCTCTCCTCCCCTTCCTAATCGCGCATCCAAATCATCCGCCGCCGATCCGAAAAAGGAGTGTCGGCTCATCAGCGACTCCTTCCTCTTCCGAAAAACAAAGGAGGGAGTCGTCGTCTCTCCCTCGAGGCTCTAAGAGAGAAAGTCGATCTCATTGTGCGCGGCCCGTCGCGCACTCATGAATACACAATCGGCGCGAGAGCGCAATAACATTAGCGGCGACTAGTTACGACACCCGAGGAGATGGCCTCCGTCGAGTGCAGCCCCGAGCGAAGCTAATCGATCCTGCTTCGGAGAAAGAGTTTTGCGTGGCGATTCGCCTAATAATATTCCGACTGGTTCGAGCTGGATTCAGACGAGCTGCACGCTTCGGCGGGAAGAATGGAGGAGCGATGATTCGAGTGGATGAGGTGCGGTTGCTGTGATTGTTGCGTAAGAAGGTAACGAGGGCGATCAAATGTTGATTTAGGCTTTATTCACGTTTTGTGAATTTAATCTGAGCTCACAGGTAAGGTAGATGTAATGGTCGCTGTGTGGCTTTTTGATAAATTATGTTTTAATTGTATTATGGTAAATTGAAACTAATTATTATTAATGCACTGAGAATTTTCACAGGACCAAATTAGACTTATAGTAAATTCTAAACGCATCTTTTGATATTTAATGTTAGATTCTCATTGAAGAATTATCAAATTAGGTGTCAAAATTCAAGCATTAAAAATATTGACAGCAACCCGAAAACATTACCTTCCACCGTTCTTCAAAACAGGCTCATCTCTCAAGGCACTCGGCGAAAAACAAGCAGCCGGCAGCAGTGAAAGTAAAAACCGTCAAAAGTCGCACAATCCTCGTAAATTGGAAGAGGTGCAGGCCGCAGCGTTTTAAAACAGTTCCAAAATAACGGCTGGCGTTGCAAAAACCTCTCTCGCGGTCCAAACTTACGTAAAGGAAGGTTTTCGCGTTGCGGCAACAGCGACGACGACGAGGACGCGCGAGCGGCGAGGAGGAAGGAGATAAACGCGAAACTTTGCTCCCCGGCACTTTTGCGCTCGCCACCCTGACGAAATTACGGGCTCCGAGGATCTTGATACTCGCTTCACAATGTGTTTAGGGGGAACGTGAGTCGCTCGAGAATCACGGCTCGTGTATGATGCAGGAAGCATCGAGGATATTGCCTGCCGTGTAATAAATTTCGTGCTGCGATGGAGGAGAGAGTATGTGAGAGTTGAAGAATTTCGATCGTTTTTTTTTTGGAAGAAATTTGTTGGCTTACTGCAAACTCGACCTTTTAGTTTGAGATTTAAGTTCATGAGTATTTACTATTTATTTGGATTAATTAACTCTGTTTAGGTAATAATTCCATTCTATCTATAAACGAAGTAATATAGTGCAGAAATATGATATTTTTAAAATTTTACTCTTCATATTTTGCAGGATGAAAAATGATCGTCATATTTTATATTCATAAATTAGCCAATCACTCAGGTCTAATTGAATTCATTCACAATTGAACATACATCATCCGTTGCACAATTGTTAACATAAATAATTGACCATTTAAACGTCAACTTGTACCGTTAAATATAAACATATAACTTCGCTGCAAAATCCGACAATCCCTAATCCAAATTCAACCAACCATCAGCCACCAAAAAAAAAAAAAACATTTCCAGCATTCGTGAAAGATAACAGCGCATCAACCTTCCCGAAGGAGGTTAATTGGCGTTCTCACATGTAGCTTGAATTAGCCTTACATACGAACCTCCGCGCGCCTCCGTCGCCTCCGCAAGAAAGTAAGACGTCGAGCGTCCGCGAAACTCGCGGGAGAGAAAAGAAAAAAAGAATAACCAGACGCCACATCAGCGCTTTGCATGCAGAAGAATGGTCGTTCGCAGGCGCGAAATCGTTTCCGCGATCTCTTACACGATCAGGATATGGCAGAAGGCCGATCGGCCGCCGACGCTCCGCCGCTGATTTCGGCGAGGACAGTCGCGCGATTGCAGGTGGCCGCGGAACGCGAGAGGCTGCGGATGCGCGTTTGCGAATTTCAAAGCAGGAAATAATTAGCGCCTCCGAGGATTACGTGCGTTAATTATGAATTTTCATCTGGGTCAAGATGGAGTTGGCTCGAAAATTTTTTTTTTTTTCTCACCGGTAATTGTCAGCTGGTTATTGTTGAAATTTTAACGACGCTCGTATTTCAGTTTTTTTTAGCGTTTTTACGTTCTTTTATACAGGTTTCTATAATTAATTTTACGTGATTTTGAATGAAACATAGGATTTATTGTAATATTAATAATAATTAATACATTGACAATTATAATTACAAGTTATGTGCAATGTTCATGAAAATAATATGTGAATAATTTATTGCAGTCCTTATAAATGATTTTTATATTTCGAAATTTTTGTGAAACATTGCATAAGTAGAGGAGAAGATATCGTTAATTGTTCAGCATTTTAACTAAATTTAATTAAATTCCTCTCTTTTCAACAATTAAAACCAGAATTAGCAGAGTCTCCGCCGAGCTGTCGACGATAATCGCAAAGCTAAGGAA
The DNA here is from genome assembly GCA_900474385.1 of Ormyrus pomaceus. Taxonomy (NCBI): domain Eukaryota; kingdom Metazoa; phylum Arthropoda; class Insecta; order Hymenoptera; family Ormyridae; genus Ormyrus; species Ormyrus pomaceus. The sequence continues at coordinate 68,207 of UCOM01000562.1, read as the reverse complement.
GGACGAGAACTTGTGAGAAAACACGGCGGAGGAGAAAAATATCACCGGCTGGAGAGACTCGGCGAGGCATAAAATTGCCTAAAAGCACGTGTGCACACGATCCGCATCTAATGCCCAACCCAGCTGAGAAATTTCTCCTCTTGTAAAGCTCGCCGGCGTGCTCGTACATATATACATCCACGTAAAAACAAAAAGCAGCAGCCGGCAAAGGCGCGCACACACGGCTATAACACTTTGCGTTTGCCGCGCGCACGGAGCCTCTCTTTTTCCCTCCCCCCGCCGGCGTCTCTTTCTCTGCGTCGCGTAAAAAGGCGAAGATCTTTATCCCGAGCGCGAGTTCGCTGATATTTAATACTTTCACTTGAACTCCTTGACCCGCGCAACGTGTTGTAACTCCGCCGGGACCGCCATTTCGAGCCGAGCGGCAAGCGTATCGATGACAAGCGGGAAAATTGGTATGATTAGGATTTTGAGCGACGAGGCTCGCCGTTTTTCGCTGCGGGAATGTTTACAGAGGAAAAGTAATGTACCCTGCTAGAGCAGTTTTTTTAGAAGTTGAAGAAGCGTTAACGTGGATGAGTCTTACCTAAGTGAGGTTTTATCTACTTGCGCATTTATTAATGTATTGTTTCAGCACTAATCTATTAGTCTGTTCATTATTTTCAATGTTTTTCAATATTTTTGTAAAATTTTGAAGCCTCTTTGTATTGAGAAGGAACGATCTGCTCGCCCTTTGATAAAATTCTGAAACTATAAAAAGAATATAAAATAAGAGGTGCTCGAATTCAGCAGAAAATAAATATATATCAAAATTTTCTTCCAATTTATTAAACGAGCTATAAACTGTTTTTATAGGTTTTGGGTCAGTTTCTTTATTATCAATCGACTGAGCTCCAATAAAATTTCTTACGATATGATAAAGGATGAAAACTCCAATGACGCCAAATGTGAAAATTTGCAATTGTTTTGTTATTAAAATTTTTTTTAAATAAATAAATTTTCGAATTTTACAACGAAAACTTTTAGGTTATGCATAATCATCAGTTGTTCAGAATTATTTTATTATAGAAAGTCCATATGTTATTGATTAACAGGTAAGTTGCGCAAGACGAAAGAAACTGTAGTAACTCATAAGTTGAGTTGTCAGAACATCTTTTCAATATTTCAAACTTAAACTTATCTTTATTGTTGGCTAATAATTAAAAAAAAGAATTGTTATGAAAAGAATTATACAACTTTGAACTGTAGGTTTTATATAAAACTTCAAGTTTTCACATTAAATTCACTATTTATATCGAAGTTTTATAAAAACAAAATTGTCTTCTCCGCTTATCAAAAGGACAGAAAAAATTCTTCTTAAAAAAGTAATCAAGACATTCAGGACTAGATTCTACAAACGTCAAAAAACACAACTGACGCAACCTTGCACCAATACCGTTTCCCGCAACCTTGAATCCCTCGCCAAAAGTTCACCACCTTGCGTTTAAAAAAAAAAAAGAAAAGCAAAAGTGAACCCGCCTTTCTCGAATCATCATAAACCCCGAATAAATCTGATGGTCCTGCGCCTGCCGGGCGACCGCCATCATAATTCCCGGATAAATCACAGCTGGAGCACACGGCTCTCGACTTTTGGTCTCTCGCCTCCGACTTCCGGCAGAGAGACGCCCAGCTGACTTTCCCGTTAGAGCCGTCGAAGGCGAGAGATATCCCGCGATTAAAATAAATCACTTAGGCACGCACACTTTCGCCCGCGGGTTGACGGCCTCCTCTCGCCGTATTTGTCCGCTGCCATGTGTTGGGCGGGAAGGGAGGGGAGAGAAAAAGGGAACGACTCGTGAAATTTCGTGGCGGACGATGAAAGCTGGCTTTGTTTTACGACGGTAACTGCTCGCAGCTAATTGGAGATGCGAATCGAGATGCTGGCTGGCTTTTTGCTAAATTTCAGAAACTGGAGGATTGTTTGGTGAAATTTTTTTTTTTTTTCTTGTTGCTTTCTTTCGGTTGTTTGCGGTGCAGTTATTATGACTAGGTTGTTATTACGGTTGTGGTTTACTTTGCTTGCGTGTGAAATTAAATTATGTAGGTGAAATTCAGATTTATTCCGTGATTAGTTAGCGGGGATTGAAATGATGAGTGGAACGCCGTGGGAGAATATACTTTCTTATTTTAAAAGTAAGATCTTTGAATAATACTTGTCAACGACTGTTGCTCATTTTGTAGAAGAATTTTTTTGAAACGATTGTACTCAATATATTATTGTACAAATGTCCTCTGCTCGATTAATAAGATTTTGACGATTCAAGGTAAAGCTGTTCAAGGGCGCTAATATTAATTTGGCTGAGCATTTTTTTTTTAATAAAATTTTCATCACGTTGACTTTTTTCATGTAGAGATTCGACCTTGAGTTTGTAATATATTAAAGAAGAGACAAAATTTTCACTTATTTGTTGATAAACAACGAGTTGGATAGTATTTTTCACGGTTTTTTAAATTAATGGAACAGGTCAGGTTTTTTATTATTTAATGAGAGTCGTAATCCGACTATATTTGAGTATTCTAAAAGCTTCCTCAATACAAACGATAACCGCTATTTTTTGATTGTTTATTTAAAATGAATTTCAAAATATTTGTGTCGTTTTCGTAAAAGCTGGTTGTTTTCGCGCCGCGCAAACATATCGCAGCAAAATTAGAATGACGGAATTATCTGAAAAAAAAAAAAAAAATAATCGTGCGGGATTATGCAACAGTTCGGAGAAAGCAGCCGATCAAAATTTTACAGGAGAGAAGTTTTGAAAAGGTCTTTGAACCGCACAAAGAACTCGAAATCCATAGTTATCACAAACAACTTACACGTCAACAAAGCAGCCTCAACATTACAATTACCAGCCAACCCGATTGTCACCTGAAAACGCATCCGCGCTCTGTACGTGACTCGTCGGCGAACAATCTCCGCGGCGCGCGATCGATCTCCTTTTGTCTTTCGGCTTTTTACAGCCGCGGCGCGGCGCGCATCCAGCGGGGGAAAAAAAATTACTATTACGAAGCGGTTTTACGCTTTGCTGGATTTCGTTTACTGGCCCGTCGGCTCGCACTGGATCCTGCGCTCCGAAAACCTCAATTGAATTAACCAAAAAAAAGCTAACGCGGAAAAGCTTGGGAACGGTAGATTTTTTTTTTCTTTTTTGCCGGGGGATTCGGGTACTGTTAACAGAGGTTTTGCAACACTCGCCATTTGTTTTTTTCGAAAATGGTTTCGTTCGGCGACGGGTTCCGAGAGTAACGACAAATTGAATGGAATTGTTTCAAAAAATTCAGTAGTCGGTTAAAAAAATATAGAATTTTGACGCTTTAAACGGCTTTAGTGGAAGCAGGAAAAGATTCGGTTTATATAACAAACGCGTCTTCGAAAATATTATGCATTTTCACTTACATTTCTGGCGTTTAATTGTCGATTTGATTCTTATCTGAATGTCATTCGACGACTGTATCTCGGTAAATGCGCAAGTTATACATATACCTTATTATAGAATCCTTAAAGCTATGTTGTAATGTTAGACGTAATTAGAAAGTCAAATTTAAAGTGAAAGTAAAAACTGAAGATGAAGAATAAAACTTGTAGACGAAGTGTCGACGAGTCTAATGTTTGACAAGAGCTTTTAAAAATAAAATACGAGAGCCTCTTCATTTACATTTGATTAGTCATTTTACGTGGACGAGCGTAATTTTTAACACAAAGCTTTCACTGTATAATTTCGATCAAACATAATGTCTCAGTTTCAAAAGAAAGTCCACTGCAAATCACTTCGGTATCAATCACCGAGAGATAAAATATTTTTTTAATAACAGCAGCGCTTCTTTACCAGGACTTTCTTGCTCATTCGTTTAAAAATTAATGCATGTAACTATAAAAATAGATTGAGTTTTTACGGCTCACTCGAAGCAGACGAAACTATACTTTCTCCGCAGAAAAAAAAAACTTCCGTAAGCAACGTCTCATTTGTAACGCGAAAGAAGACTCAATCCAGCCTGCTTAACGAGCGAAAATTATACATTGACGTAACGACGCAGTTGCAGAAACGGCACAAAATTCTCACGACTGCGGCTGGTAGAAGATTCCCGAGGCGTGAGCCTCTCGCCGCCAAGTGAGAAAAGAGGCGCGCGGGAGATGAAATTCAAAAGTAGGAGGAGAAAGAGATGCGCCAGACCTGCGCTCTGATAAGTTTGTGGAATTTTTATATACCGCTGATCAATCGTCGTCGTCTTGCGTTCACGCACTTCGCTCTACATTCACTCATTCGTGACCGATTTTTTCTCTCTCGGTCTTGATTGTTTTTTCGGCACTTTTTGTCGCTTTCTGATTGTTTGGGCGAAGAGCGTGTTTACTTGGGCGACCGTTTATACAGATCGACTGAATTTATTTTTTTCGTTCTTCGGATAAGAGTTTTATGTAATATGTAATTCCATCAAATTCTTGTAGATTAATTTTGAGCACAAGCTTAGTTGAAATGAATCTCAACGCAGAAGCTACAATCGCGTAAATGAGACGCGTTTAAGGAGCGCGGCGGCAGTTCAGTCTGCAGAGTATTGACAAACTCAAAGTCTTCAATTCGAAAACAGACCGACGATTAGCCTAAAAAAATCCCCCTCGCAATTCTTTCGAAAGATCAAATTTCCGACCTAAATTCGAAAGGCAAGCAGCCGGCAAACGTCGCGAACTGGCTCTCCTCGCCTTTTCCAATCCTTCGCAGCAGGCAGCGCGCGACGTTCCAGTCGGTCAATGGATTCCTCCGTAACGGCCATTTATTTGTTCGCTCAAGGCATGACGCCTTTCGTTTATAGAGGGAATTGTATCCATCGGAATGCTCGTTTATAGAGTTGATTGCCCCATTCATTTACATTCGCCGGTCGCGCTCGGAGCCCCGACTCGTTTGTTTCATACATTTGTCAGCCAGTGGAAATGGCCGTTTATGGGGGGAAAGGGGGAGAGGGGAGGGGAGACCCTCCGCTCTGATCCCCTCACGTTTTCCGCGAGATGTTTCTCGATCGGAGCTCTCTTCATTTACATTCCGCGCATTCGGACGTCTAATGTCCATCCGTCTTTAGGGTTGTTACGCTAACCTACTATGGGGACTGCTGGAAGGTCAGCTGCGTCAAAACATGAGAGTAAACAGACCATTTCTTTAACGTCGCATTGAGAAAAAAAAAAAAAAAAAAATGTTGCTGCCTGGAAATAATGGAAGTGCTTGCTTTTCGTCGATTCGAATAAATGTCCGGGATTAACCTCCTTTTGGTTTGTTGTAATTTGACGTTTATTGGGTGTAATGAAATTCCTGGTTAAAGTTACTCGGAGGAAAGGTGGTATTTTTTTACAGATTGAGACGTAGAAAGTAAGCGTGGTTCTCATTGTAAAAAGATTGTCTCTTGTTTATTTTTAGACCTGCTTTGCCGTACTTGAATACGTCTTTTATGTTCAGCGACTTCACTATACCCAATCGGTTTTTTACTCACATTTAATTTTCTTCTTATCTGTGCTGCATTCTTATGGTAGAAGTACATAATATCTAACTTTCAATTTTCTTTTAATAGTTAAAAATTGCTAATTTAAAAAAAAAAATTGATAAAAAATTTAAATGCCAACATCCCAGGTAAAATCTTTCTAATAAAGAAACCAAGTTTATCTGAAAATTATTAAAAATCTCGGTAACAAAATTTTCAATTATGCAAATGCATTCAACTTTAATTAAATTTGAAAGTTATCCCGAAGCTTGATAATTAAACTGAAAAATATAAAAATTTTCAATTCCAACGCTCTTCCAACATTCGCTTAACAATAATACACCCAAAAAATGTCAAATTCACAGCCTTGCAACAACGGCAAACGTTCCTTTTCAACTCCGCCAAGCAAAGTAGCCCATTCAATACAGCAAAGCCTTCCGGCGAAAATCGAAAAATTCCAGCGTGACTTATCCACCCACGGCAAGGATTCGCGGAAAAATCGAGCTGCCTATTTGCTCCGTCGACTTAAATATTGAAAGGCTTGCTCCCGTGCCGCCGCGCAGGCATGAATTGTGCATGTAACGTTTGTCGCTGTAATCGAGTTCGGGGGACTAATTTCCATGCTAATGCATTTCTCTTAGTCGCGTCGGTTGTGTCTCTCTTTCTCTTTCTCCGCGCATGATTTTGCAAAAAAGCGAAATTCTCCGCACGAAGACCGCTTCTCTTTCTCTCGCGCTACTCTCCGCCGGATTACGTAAACATGAAAAAAGTTGACGATCCTCCTCTCCGGCCGCTCGTTCGATGCGATCTAATATATTAATATGCGCGCGCGACGTAGGGGGTTTCGGTACTTTCTTTTTCGGAGGAAGCGCTGAATTTTAATAATGAATTCGATGAGCGCTTCAGCTTGTTTGGACATTTTATACTTTGAGAAATTGAAATAGGGCTCGTTTCTTGGTACACAGAGAGAAATAGTCTTGCAAATATTAAAATAAAATTTAGTAAAAATTGCTATGTTCCTTAGGAAAGATCGGACAGACTTATTTTTATAGTAAACATTGCTATAGGTAAAATTCATTCGTTGTAATTTTTATTTAACATAGGAATCTTCGTGTACAGTTGGATTGTCAACGTTTTATAATACTGTCACAGTATTGATTTATGTCACACTTCAACGTTTAAGTTACGTACACTAATTTTTCGATTTTACGTGTGTAGAATCCAGGTTCGACTCGCGATTCTTTAAATATCTGACTCATCGGAATAAGAACTCGATTATATACCAGAGGCAGAAAAAGAAAGTACGCCGTGAGGTAATGTAGGATTTCGATTAGCATAATCGTGAATTTCAACTTCGACACTCCGCCACTCGAACCAAAATATTTGTCTGTCAACGAGAGTGAATCTCTTGAGCTACAATGCCCGTTTAGATCCAACTTTGCACTTTAATCAAATTCCGCCATAACTTAACTCGAACATCGTAGCCGTATACAATTAATCAGGCGGTTGCTATGCGCATCGAAATTTCCCTCGCTCATCCCGAAAGGCGGGATGCTCGCTTTGAACGTAGAATAATCATTCTATGCTAATAATCATCTGAAATTGGAGTTTACGTAACTGTGCGCGGTTATATCAGTTGCGTCTTCGTTTGTGCATATATTTACTCTGAATTTGATGCGACACGTGGCGAATTCGTGGCTGTTGGGCAAATAATTGAGAGGCCCCCCTGAGATGTAAGGATTTATGTTTTACACTCGCCGTGTCGTGAATCAGCGAATTTTAACTGGTTGCAGAAGAAACTGTCAATGGAGATTGCGATAATAATTTTAGATTAACTTAGTCGCAATCAGTTACTCTGAATATAATGGAAGGATTAATGAAAAGGGAATTTTAATTCAATTTAAAAAAAAAAAGGAAAAGAGAAGAAAAATAATGAACCTTTCACTTGTTTTGCAAATCCGTGTTGTAAAAAACTTTCCTTTCTTTTGAAAGCTCCACGTAAATCCGAAAGAATCCGAAAGAATTACTAATTATTTCTTCCCACTATAACAGCTATTATTTTATTTTGACTTTAACTTGGCGCACTAAAAAAAGAAAAAAAAAAGAACACGAAACATTGAAGGTTCTAATCTCCCTAACAATTTTCTAACAAGTCCTCCAGGCACAATTATAAAACAATACATCCACACCGAGCATCATTGCTCACTTTCGCAAAAGCTTGCTATCAGGAAGCCAATTTGCCAAGTGCGCGTACGACACTTGGCTTTCGTCGGCGCGACTGACCTCGGCACTTTTACCAGCTCTCGGACGATCGGCAGCACGAGAAAGTCACGCGATACGACGCGAGTATAGGCGCGCACGTGTGCGTGAAACGTGCGCGGCTCCTGCGACCAGGCAGCCGGAAAGGCATTCGAGCACTTGGAGGATCGCTGATCCTGGCGGCGGGATTAGCTGGCGGGTATGGTTTAGCGAGACTTTGTTGTTATGGAGGAGTTCGATGCTGACAAGGTTTGCTTTGAAGGGAGGTAATGCGGATGAAGATGTTTTTTTTTTATTGATAAACAAGCGTGAGTGAAGTTAATTACAGAGTAACTCGACTGGAGACTAAAATACGCAATTCCTATATTTATGTTAGGCGAAAAACAAAGCAATAAATTCAGTTTTTTTCCGTATGGAATCGCGAGGATTATCAAATGATCTTGGAGAAACGTAGTTAAGATTATTTGGAAGCTCTGCGAGAGCTTTGCTTGCTCGACTTTGCTTGATATTTTAAGAAAACATTTAGGTTTTTAAATAGCATTTATATATCTTTAAATCCTTTCTATTTCAGAACACTGACCCACAAATGCGAAGGTGTTTTTCATGTCCATTTATAAACAAGAAGCTCGCGTGCTTGTCCGGCTTTAATTAAGCATTTAGCCGAGAGTACCGTAGACGTATTAGTTTTATTGTCTGCAGATACATTTTCTTTTCTATAAGAATTTATTTAACCAGCTCTTCTTTATTAACTTTCAATATCGTCGGTGAAAAGATCTTTGCACCAAATGAGTATCGGGTTTTTGGTAAACGGTTTCAACTATAATTTATCTTCATTAGAAGATTAGTTTATGATACCTCTTAGAAATGATTAGAAAATATTTTATTCTTCATTAACTGTTAATTGCCTTGATTTATTCCAGCAATAAAGTCAAAAAATGCACGCGATCGTTGATTACTTACTTGCAAGCAATGCTTAATAAAAATTCATTTAATTACGCAATATTTATCAGTTTATCGGCTTTGCAGAAATTTCTATAAGAAATAAATGGAAACGACTCGCGTATAAATCATGCCATATTCAGCTTTTGCAATAAAGATTTTTATATTTTATATTTTTATTCTATGCAAAAAGTAAATAACGAGCGAAAATTTCAAAAGTTCATTGTGGTAGGCAGATTATAAATTTTATTTTTCACATACTGAGGCGTATTATTAAGAATATAATAAAGTTTAATTAAAGAATCCCGCTTAAAAATAATATTCCTTAAAACAATTTATGTGAGAGAAAAAAATTGTAAAAAATATTGTAACGGTCGCTTAATTAATTACGTAACTAATTGAAGATGAATTGACTTGCTGAAATTCTCTGTATTTTCATTTATTTTCAAAATAGCACATATAAAATGTAGAAAAATTTTGAAAAGTTACTACAAATACCGCTAAAATCCGTAAAATCAGCGCAAACAGCTTCACTGACGCAGTAAACAAAATATAGAGCGGCAATCAGCTAAGATCCCCAAGCCTCCGCAATCTAAACAGCCCGGCATCGCTGACTCACTCGTTCCTCTTCCACCTAGGAAAAAGGGGCTCGCTCCGATCCTCGCCACTGTAAAATAACGATTTCGCGATAAATCGCGGCCTTTGGCGACAAGTTTATCGCTCGCGTTTAATCGGCGCTCGTAAAGAGCCGCAAGTGCGTTTTGGTCAATTAAGCCACGGGAGAGAGAGAGAGAAAGAGAAACAGGGCTGCGCGGAGGGAGAGAGGCGGGGAAAAATAGTCGAGTCGTTATGCACGCGGACCGTTACGTCTCGGAGCGCGAGCATCGATCTTCGACTTGTCCCGGAACGTCTTTAACGAAGGGGTCCTGCAAATTGGACGCGAGTCCGCTCGGCTGCCTTTTTAAGGAGGTGCACCTGCGCAGCTTGTAGCTTAGTTTGACAATATTTATACATTGTTGCTCGGGTCGATATGCGTAACGGGAGCGGGATTTTATTTTAGGGTTTCTGTGAAAACTTTGATGGGGGATTGGTGGGTATCCGAGGTCTTCTTGAGATTGGATTGGGCATTGCTTCGAGGTTCATTTGTGAAGATAAACTGTTTTTTGCTATATATAGGTCGGTGTAAAGTATTTGAGTTTTGAGAAACATTTTGGATGCTCATTTTATTTTCTAGTACAAAGCATTCGTGTATCATACTGATGTGTCTTAATTATTGCATTGACGCAATAATTACAAATGAATTAATATAACTTTTCCTTCAGATTTTTCACAACCCATTAGTGAAGAAGAATAAAAAGAACATTTCTTTTCAGTAGAAGATGTTGTATGTGTCATTATTTCTATAAATCTGAACATTTTATTCATTATTTTCTCAAATTTTAAATTGATCGCAAATACCCTTACAATAAGTGTAGTCTATATAAAGGTACATCAAGTCAATTTCTTAAACTCAAAAGGAAACTAAGCGAACATTCAATTTTTCTCGTTTTCCCCAGCAATCGAGTAAACAAGAAGCAATCCCCCGAAAAACTTAGGCTCACCAAATACCTTCCCGACGGCCTCTCCGACTTATTACCCCACTCGAACTTATCACACGTCTTTCATTTCTTTCCCCGACGCCCCTGACGACTATAAGTCCTTACTCCATTTCTCCCCGCGTTTTAAGACCGCATCGTTTTTCACATTGATCTGAGTTATGGCTTATCCCACTCAGCCGGCCAATCCCTTCTTCCTCTCTCTCACGGAGTGAGTTTCTCGTTTTCTCTCTATATATACATTTCGAGAAAAGCGCCATTTCCAACGGTCGTCCTCGGCGAATGCCAATGTGCTCGTCGGCGAATTCCGAGGAACTATAAAGTAGCACTAAGCCGACTCATAAATCCGAGAAAGGGCCGCGACGCGCGCCCGCCGGCAATCTTTATTGATGGCGGACAAGCGCGCCCTTGCCGCCGATGCATTTTCACAAAAATTAGGTCTGTTCGGGGGGGTCTGATCAGAGGTTCCTTTCGACTCGATGCTGCACGTTTGCAAGCAATTGGGCACTGATGCAAGGGACTGCAACGAATTCGAAAACGCGGAAGGCAACGATTGGAATATTTTTAACTTTCTCAGGTATCTATACACTTATCGAAAATAAATTAATGCTTTTGAAAATTAAATATTGAAGCGTTGCGCTCGACTTTTTATTTATAAAAAATTATACGCTGCTTGCTATAAAAGGATGGTAATATAAATATAATGTAAAGAGTGACATAAATAAAGCTGAAATATTATTGATGCGCGTTATTTATAAAATAATGTATTATGCTAATAATATTACGTTACTGTCGGTAATTTTATGAAAATGCATAAAAAGAAGCAGCTTTAAAGGCCGAATAAATAAATGTGACATTTCAGATGATAATTTATAAAATATTGTAATTTCTCGACTCACTTCCGCAAATACCGTAAATCAATTAACCCAGCAATGATAAAAAGAAAAATATTACATTACAAATAAATTAAAACGGAGCTCTGCACCCAACAGTCCTTACATAAACTTATCAACAATTCTCTTTTCCACAAGTGTCGCACACAATTTCCACTGCCCGAATACTCCCACCTGTAAAACGCAATTTGAGAGCAGCCTCCTCCCCGCGGCGGGCCCCCGAACTTGGCGCGCCGTTCATCGACGCGCGTCTAAGCCCCTCCTTATACTTTTCTCTCGCGTCCGCGTCGCTCCTCGATTAGCGCGAAAATTGAAAATCCAGGAGCGCAGCTGCAATCAGATGCTAATCAACTGAGCATTATCCCGGATAAGCGATTAACCCGAACGCGCGGAGCGCCTCGCTCCATCGAATTACGCGAAATTGGCAGTTAGCTGACGAAAGGCCTCTTTCTCGCTCGTTACGCCGCTCGTCTCGTTCGCGGGGCTTTAAGTACCCTTTTGGGGAGGGTCTTGGCGATTTTTGCCGTTTTTTGGAACGCCCGGAAGCTGTGGGAAGCTGGTTTTTGGGGGCGCACGGGCGACGGGCGCGTTGTTCGTGGCCAGCTTTGGTGGATTTTGTTCAATGATGCTGTAAATGTTGCAACTCTGCCTTAAGGAGATAAGCCTGAGTTAAAACCTAAGACAAAATAATAATTGTTAATTACAAAAATTAACTATAGGCTAAAAAACCTGTTCGAAACACCAATTATTGAAATTTCTTTCGAAAACTGATTTTTAGAAGTAAAAGTCACTTGCCTTAGAAAATATTCTGAACCGGTGAGTTGGTGAAGCTGTAAAATATTCAAACACTTTTTGTTGTCAATTCTAAGCGACTTAAATGACATTAAAAAAAATTGTTTTTTCAATTTTTATTACAAGTTCAATAGCAAAATTCTCAAAACTCAGGCTTGTTAAGTATAAGACACATGATAAATGTTCATTCATAGTTTTTTTATTTGTTAATTTGATAAAATAACACGTCTTACGGCTATTCATTCATTCAATTGTTCATTCAATTGTTTAGAGCAAAAAATATCTAAACGTGTCTAAGCTATACAAACTAGAGTTTTCATAAGACGGTACCTTCCAAAATTCGCAATAATTTTCCCTCATTCCAAGCTTGATCGTCGGGGCTTTTAAAACCCTCGCGAAGTTCGCGGCGAACTTTCCCCAAAGTGCATCCCGCTCTAAAATTTCAGCCCACCGCAAGCTATCGCTCTTGGAAACCATAGATTTCGGCGCCTACACACAGAGAGTTGCGCATCGGGGACGAATTCTGCGCGTTAAATTCGATCATAAGTTCGAAGTTCGGAAAGTAGAGTATAGTAGTAGTGTAGGCGGCCCGATCAACTAGTCCATCTCGCGACGCGCAACGTCCTACTTCCCTCTCTCTCTCCTCTCTCTCTCTCTCTCTCTCTCTCTCTCTCGCGGTCACGAACAAGCGCTGAAATACTAATTAACTTTGGAGCAATCTGCATGACACCGCTCGTGCAAGAGACCCCGTATAACATGGTAATTGCTTGTTTTCTATTAAAGCTCGCAGCCAGATAGTGGGGGGGCTTCGTTAATTGCCTAATCAGGGTGGCTCTGATTACGACTGCCGAGCCGGAAGTTTCGAGGAATCGCTTTCGGTGGGGGTATTGCTTTTTGCGGAACGCGAGACGAGTGGCGGCTTAGAAAACGTTTGTGTAAAGGCAATTTTCTTGAGTCGCTCGCTTTTCTTGCTTTGTGATTAGACTGCTTCGCAGGTAAACGCTATTATCTGACTTTGAATAAAAATGTTAAAATTTCGCTATCAAGGTTCCCAAGATTCTCTCAATGTTCTCCGTTAATTTGGTAATGGAATTTAGTAAAAAGAAATCGTAATAATAAAGCCTCGCATAATGTGCACAAAAAGAACTTTGTCTGCATAAAAGCATTATCGTTGAATATAAAGAATCGAATGAAAAGATTAATGCAATCCTTAAGTGTTTGATAAATTATTCAGTATAGTTAAGAGAAATAATGCAAAAAAATAAAACGCTATTAAATATGATAATATGTAACCGAAAATGATCCTGTTTGTTAATCAAGTTTCTTAAAACGAGGATCTTTATGAAAAAGAAAAAAGAAGGAAAAAATACAGGTAAAAACAAAAGATACGATAATGGAAGATGGAAAAAGTGAAGTGTTCTGGAAGGCCGAAAAAAGAGAGAGGCAAGGATTTCGTCGAGAATAATGAAGTCATTTTTTTTGGGTTAGATGTATACGGATGACAGGATATCTTTCACAAAATGAAATCGATATCAAAATTTGGATCAATGTCTGTATAGCCTACATTAACTTTTTGCGCACCCCATTGTAAGACACACACGGTGTAATAGATCCTTCTTTAAGAATAAATAAAAAAAACTGAATACGCACGCAGACGACCACAAGAAAACCATACATTCCCAATCCTTTTACGCTATTCCGCACCTGCGGCTCCTCCTTTCTCAGTCAGTCCCGAAGACGGTCTAACCCCGTCGTGTATGCTTATCGCGCGGCGCTCATAATGCGGAGGCTCTCCTTCGACACGAATCTCCACTTCGCTAATCCCGGCGACGTGATCGCGAGAGCGCGAATAAAAAACCGACGGGCACTCGCGTTGGCCTGCCCTTCCGCGTGCGACCTCTGTCTTGCTTGCTTTCTTTTTTTTACCGCTATTTATCTTATTTTTTCGCTTGGCACGCGCGGAGCCTCGTGGATGCAGAGCGCGGAAGAGTTATTTATGGGTTTTGGAGAGATATTTGGTGCGTTCTGCTGTGATTCGGAATTTGGTGCTTAATTCAGTGTGGGGTTGGAGGCAAGCATTTTTTTTTAATGATTTATTAAGTATTTTTACGTAAATTTTTAGTCAATATGAACTTTGTTGGAGCTGTTTAAATATTAAAATTGTAAATATATATATATATATATATAGTTATAGTGAATACACGGATATATAATAGAAATCTTTAAAAGGACTAAATAGTCTGACGAAACAAAACATCATTGACTCAAGTCGAAATTTAATAACTAAGCTTTTAAATGTACTTATCTACATTTTTCATTTGTTTTACTACATACCCTTGCCCATAAATTATGGCTTTCATTCGACTCACTAACATAATAATTTTTTTATAAATATGAGCTTTGAATAATAAAACAAGTAGACTAACAAACAACAAATTGCTTCCTCCGTACAGCAATCGCATAAGAACTCATAATTAGAACCCTGCAATCTACTTAAAAAAAAAAGACTTCTCTTTTCAGAAAGAAACTCACCAGATCACGAGCCGACAGTCACTAAGCATATCTAGCGAAATAATAATTTCCCTCGGCTGCCTCATGAGCTAAAACCATGCCGTCCCGGTTTCTTCCTTTCTCAACGTCATCTCTCTCTCTCTCTCTCTCTCTCTCTCTACCCGCGTGTTTGCCCGAGTGTGCGCTCGAGCATCCCTCTCTCGTCTTCCTTTGAAATTCCGTGCGCTGGGATAAAGGACTCGCGCACACGTGCGTGCGTGTTTACGCGCGGCCCGGAGACGGCGCCGCCGTCACTTTGACTCGGCAGCCTCCCGTTTGCCCTCCGAGAGAGGAGTCTATTTCTCTTGTACGCCGAGCGCGCTTTATTTGCGGGAGCTGCTGACCCCTGTGCACCGCCGAGGGCGGAGAGAGAGGGGGGAGCGCGGAACGAGTGTAATTAGCGGGGACGGAGCGTGGATTTTTTAAGAGGATCATTTTTGGCGGGGGAAGTTGAAACTGTTACGGGCGATTGGTAATATTAGGCGTACCGGGGGATGAGAAAGTTGTTTATTTGCAGGATTTTAATAAGTTAGGTAGGGTGAATAATGAAAATTCAAAAGACGAACCTGCTATGATCGGTGTTTAGAAATTTTTATAAATCGAGAAATAGATGGAAGTTTTTGCATTGAATAATAATTGTTGAAAGAAGGTTTCAATTTAGTTAGAATTGTTTCAATTGATTTCCGTGTTTTCAAAGTATATTATGTTTGACTGCCGCGTCTATAAGTATTGCTACAAAGTATAGTTGACACTACGGCTTAGTTACCCCACAGTCTGAAAAAAAGCTCTATGCTCTATAAACTACGACAATAAAAACTACTTACGCACCATGTAGCTTTAAATAATAAATAGTGTCTTTCAAGTATCGGAAGACGACTATAGATCGTCGTAAAAACGTCATTACCTAACCTCCGATTGACATCACGAGAAAATCCACCCTTGTACCGTATAACCAAACTCCTTATTTAAAACGATGAAATCGTCTCTGAATTGCGAGGTGCATCAGGAAATCTTTTCCCGGCGCGCACAAAAGACGAGCCAGAAGTGACACTAGCCGGGAAGCCAAAGGCAGCTGCCGCTCTCCGCGAAAGCAGAGGAGCCGATGCTCTCGTCGGATATAGCGCGAGAGGATCCTGTAAAACGTAAAAGGGAGGGGAAATGAGGAGAAGGCCGAGTGCACTCGGTGTACAATCGATTTGGTTAGACGAATCTCGCATTCAATTCCGCCGCAGTTACAAAGCGCGGAAATTGCGTAATTTCCGCTTTTCTTGGCCGACGCCGAGAGAGAGAGAAAGAGAGAGAGAGAGCGACGCTTAGACGTGCGCCGCTGCACCCGTCGCCGACACTCGCCTGTCGGCGGGGCCCTCTTTCCTCTTCCCTTTTTTTTTACCCGATCCTCGAGAAAAACAGAGAGCTGTCAGCGATCGCGAGCGGCGGACGATCTGGATTTTTAATGCGGTAGACACTTGGATTTTTAATGGGAAAACGTCCTCGGTTGAATTTCGGAGAGATTTCGCGTTGGGTACGATTGTTTTGATGGGTACGAATGCGGAAGAATCACTTTTCCTTTGGGAAACGTTTCTTTTTTTTGGAACTGCAGATTTTCTATTTGTTTCTGTTACTAAAAGATCTTGGTTACGGTTTGTGTTTTTTACATAAATTTAAATAATTTAAAGAATTAAACCAATTTTTCGATTGAAAATTCGCGAAACGTCAAGTCCACAAATTTATAGTCCCAGTTTAATAAAAATTCAAAAAAAATTCCCCCACGTAATAAGGGCAAAACTATATATAACTCCACGCAGCTTCTTTCGAAATTTTACATTCCCACTTTGCAGGCTGGGTATATAAATCCCTGTGAGATCAGCGCCTTCGAGGATCCTTCCTCGCCTTCATTCCGTACGCATACAAGTGTCATTTTGATAAAGAGGATCGTATAATGCTCCGTTCCTGATGGCGCAGCTCACGGGACATAAAACCACAAGCTTTTCATACCTACACTCGTAAAGTAACTCCTCTATCTGTGGGATGTCATCGGCAATCGCTACGATGGAACTCTACTGAAATAAATAGCCGCAGCCGTTCGGTACGCACAAACGCATTGGATTTATGTGGCTCCGGTGAGCGGAAAAATGATCTTGCAGCGTTGCTTCTGGTGGAAAAGAAGCTAATTTCAGTGGTTGATTTTTGAAGGGACGGCGGGGATGTGAATCTGTAATTATGAATTTTATATTTTTTAGGCGATAACAAAATTTTACGCGATGAAAATGGTCAAGTTTCATCGTCGAAGGAATTTAGGTTGAAAATTATAGCTTTATACAGTTTTTATCGATTCTATAAAAAATCCATTTTCGACTTTTACACTTGATTTTATAGAGCGTATAAAATGTCACATAAAACTTATTATACCAAAATTGTGTTTCGAAAACTAAGCACGTATTTTCTTTACGGAAAAATATAATTAACAGCATTTTTCTAGACAGAATTTTAAATACAAAACGCTATTAGTAGCAAAGTAGTCACTTTATGATTTCGGAAATTTTTTATGTATAAACAAACATTTTACCGAATTTTTGAGTTTTAAATTAAAAAAAAAAGTATTAAATAACAGAAGGTACTACATTTCAGAAGCGCTTGAATAATTCAACGACATTCGCATCCCACAAAGAAAAAAGTAGATGTACATACCAACGAGAGCAATGGTCAGCAAAAAGCAATATTAGAAGCGCGCGGATTTTGATAACACCAGACCGTATCATTAGTAATTCGTGCCGCCTCATCGTTATTTTTCTCCTATCCCACAAAAAAAAAAAAAAACAAAGAGACAAGGTGGTTCACTTCCGGCAAGAGAGAAAAGCGGCCTCCCCAAATGTGCTTTGGGCTCCGGAAAAACCTGTGCGTACCAGCTGGCACAAATCTGATTTCCATGGTCGGGCCTTCGCTTCTTCGGCGTGAATTTTTCGTCGCGTGTCTCCGAACGTCGAATAAATTGAATTCCAGACCCCCCCAGAGCCTCTAATGGTATCGAGAGCTTTGTTTCCGCTCTTTTTTTTCACGCTCTCCGCTCGTGATTGAAACTGTCCGAGCTTTTTCTCGATGCATTTTCGTTATTTGGATGCTTCATTGACGCGCATCTGATTTTCCGAGCTCGGAATCTGAAAGGATTGAGAAAAATTTACGGCGGTAAATGGAAGACGTATGGCTTATATAAAACAGCGGGGCGATGGATCGACTTATGTTATGGACGATGATTTACTGGCAGGTTTTCCGGGATTTCTCCGCATCGGATTTGAAGTTTGGTATCTTCGAAAGAACTCAAACTCAGAGATGCACGTCTGTGATGTTTGAAAAATATAAGATGAGAATATTTTGCTTTACACGAGAGTCAAAGTAGTCTATTTTTGAAAAAAGGAAAAGGCACAATCGTCGACGGCGTAAAAATAGCTTTTAAGGCTATTGTGAGAATATACCTCACCAAATAACGCAACTTTTCGAAGGAAACATATTTACCCGGTAAATAAATTAAAATTCTAAAGATTTTGCGTATTCAAATTTTATTCGAAAATTCAAATTCAATACGATTTCGAATCGAAATCGCCATAAAGACATTTTGCATATACGAACGCCGAACATTTATATTCTAAATTTAGTTGTGAATAAGCAAACACGTGGTTACAAATTATCTGCCTGCAATGTAGGCTACAAGCATGAGCAAGTTTTGTATGCTACTCTCGCGGTCACACTCCCACATAAACAGGCGCGTGCACACCTCGGAATTATATACAAGTATTTTCAGATGTTTACAAATTTTAATGATTATAAAAAATTTATAGCTCCTATTCGGGTTTAGTTTGCATTTTGTGTGATTGATCAAAGGCACAATTGCAATTGTAATGCTAATTGTGCAACAAAGATCGTGAATTTCAAAGTACAATATTGTTATATAGAATTTATTGATTTAAAGAATTTTGTTCGAGTTCAAAAGTTTGCTTAATCAACGGAGCGTCGATATAAAAATTAGCAATTTTCTTTAAAAGTATAATTACATCAATCGACGTCCTTTAAGAGCAAAAAGCCTCCAGACTCTCGGCGCTCTTTACCGAGAAAATTCGTCGAGAGCTCGCGAATGCAAAAGTAAGGGTAAGAAAGTCGGGAGAAATAAAAAATCGACCATCAGACTTTGCCTTTCCGCGCGGCGGTCTTTGATACTTACGGTAAGGATCGCTATGTCACGGCGACAGTAATTGCGAGAGTCCCCGGAATGCGACGCTCGAAGAAAGGAGAATCTCATAGACAGTCGAAGATGGAAAGACAGACGGACTCGGAAGATATTCGAGCAAAATATAAGGGGATGAACGAAAGAAGATCACCTGAAAGGGAAAAAGTCGGAGAGCGAGAGGGAAAGTGACGAATTGAAGGAGGGTATTATTGATTATTGGCGAGTCAAGGATTAATGAATGTTCATAAATAGTACGAAATTACAGGGTAGGGGTTATAAAATATTTCCATGCGTAAGCATTACTAAACAATTGAGATTAAATTCTTTTTAGTTATTAATTAATATTGCACACGAATGATCTCTAAACTAAAAATAAATAGACTACATAACGACTAAAAATAAAACTAAAAAAAATGTTAATGTTTCAAGCCATTTTTCCTTTCCTTTAGACGTATCGATCATCAGGCACCGCGACTTATAATCTTTAATTACTTAGTCTTCTTTCCCATGATTAATAAATCCCCACGAGTATTTTTCCACAACGAAGGCGCAAAAAAAAACGCTCAAAATAGCGCCTTAGACTCGAGCGGGAGAGTATTAGAAAAAAAAAAGAATAGAGTCAAGCATCGAAACGGGTGCAGAGAAAGGGAGAGGCGCGGGGAGGGAGCAAGAAACAGAAAGAGGGAGAGGCGAGCCGAAAACTGCAGGACGGAGCAGATGAAGGAGAGGGGGGTGTACGAGTCGCTTTCGGCAGGGGTGGGGGGGAATTGTAGTAGTAGAGTCGGCGCGGGGGAGCGGAGGGGGGATGAATGGTAAAGGGGCAAGCAGCGCGGCGCGACACGGCTGCAGAGGCAGGAGGGGGAGGGTCGAGCCGGAAATGCAAAAGGAGGCAGGATCGAAGATCGGACGCCCGGGAGAGAGAAGAAAATAGTCTCCTCCGTCCCCCCACCTCGCGGGTTCGCTCGACCGCTGGCCCCCCTCGTTCGAACTATCGAAACGAGACGCCAAGGAGGAGGCCGATCGGAATGCGAACTCCGGCTTTTTGACGCCTGGGAAAAAACTTGCTGAGTAACTGGCCGAATTGTCGAGGGGACGGACATTTTTTCAGGTTTTGTTTATTAGTAAGGACGATTTGCTTCATCGAGATGATTTTCTTTTTTTTATTTAAAAAAAAACAGTTCTTGAATCGATAGAAGGCATTAGAGGCTTGAATTTTGATGGGTTGAGATCAATTTTCGGTCAGACATCGGTGCCTGGAAAAATATTGATTTTTGTATAAAATTTTTGTTTTAAATTGAAATGAAGAATTCAAATTTGAGATTATTTTTCTTTTGACAGTCCAAAACAAAAAAAATAAAGGACTGACCGAAAAGATTTTGGCAAAGAAGAGATGAGTAACGCCGTCGAGATAAAAGCATCGAGGGAAGAAGGAATAGAAAAATTATGTGAGGCCTCCTAGATAAGCGGGGCAAAACGTGCCGTCAAATGGCCGCATATCGTCTCGAAAAAAAATCTGATAAGAAAGCCAAACACCGCAGATAAAGCCAATACACCAAATCGAAAAACGTGCAGATAGCAGGCCGCAGCGCCGAGCCCCGGTCCGTCCGGCCGAGCTCCCAATTTCTCAAAAACCCCCTCCCTCCCAACGTGTCCCAGCAAAATCTCCCAGCATCGAGAGAGAAACGAGCCTGCTCGCCGGCTCTCGAGGAAACTATCGGGCCTCGCCGAGAGACAAAGAGGAGAAAAAAAACAGAAAAAAGCGAAAAACAGACTCTCTGCTCTCGGAGAGCGACATAGACGCACGTACACACGGGGCAGCAGCGTCGAAAGTAAGATAACAGCTCGGTAGAAAGAGAGAGAGAGAGAGAGAGACGAAACGCCCCGCCCTCTGGTTCGGCGTGGCGGCGAGTGCGCGGGCGCGCTCGGAGGCAACCCCCTTGGCGCGCGCGCGCGGATCGATCGCCCCCTCACGCGGCCCGCCGCCGAGAGAACGCAGAGCCGCTCTCAGTCTGAACTCGGGTTCACTCAGTCCACGACCACCGTTTGACTTCGCGGCCCTGAGAACAGACACACCACTCTCTTCTCTCTCTCCCTCTGTCGCTCTCTTTCTCTCGCTCTCTCTCTCTCTCTCTCCGACTTTCCCTTCTCGTTCTCCCCGACGAGAGAGCGAGTATACTCACTTTCCGCTCGCCCGGAGACGGAAGGAAACAACAACGCCAAGCCGGAGAGGAAAGGAGGAACGACACCAGTGTAAACAGAGCGCAAAGGAGGAGAGACGCACGGCAGTCGAGGCGAGCGTTCGGAAATAAATAAAACGCGCGCAAGGCAAGGTTAGACGCCGACGAGGAGTACGCACGCGGAGGGTAAATACTGCCCGAGGAGTCGAGCACACCACCGCACACCGCCGAGCGCACCGGTCGAGTAGCCCAGAGAGACTCCCGGCGCCCTGACACCGAGCTCTGTACAGGTGAGTTTTCTCATTGAGCCTGCCTGTTTTACTGGATGATTTTTTCGAGGACTGATTGATGCAAGGGGTTATTGGCGAGGGTTTCTTGTGGTCGACGAGGGAAAAGAGTCGAGTTTTTAAAGGCAGAGTTTTTGATTCGGATGGTGGGAATTGGGGCTGTTTGCGTTTTAAACCTTTCGGGGAATTTAATGTAGCTTGTTTATCGTTAATAGTCAATGGAATATTAAATAAAGCACAATTAAATAAAAATTTTCTTGTCCAATACAACGTAAAATAGTTTTAATACTCTATTGACTTGTTGAAAAAGATTTTTACAAAAAGTATGTTTTGTATTTATTATTAGTTGTTAAATTATAAAATTTTATTTTAGGTACTTGAGATTTATTTATAATTATGTTTTATAGCTGTTTTCTGTAAAACATAATTATATATAAGTAAGTACAAACAATTCACAAAATTATTGAAATCTATTTTAACAATATTACAAAATATAAGTGCAAATGCACTGAATTTTATTTCAATAAAATATAAATTTTTCTTTGATCACGTGATATATTACATATTAATATTTGATTATAACTTATTTCAATACTTTAATTTTATGTTAATGATGCAAGAATTATAATTTTAAAATTATAAAATTAAAATTCTTTAAAATACGTTGTGTATAATTATTACAAAAGTATGAAATAATAAAAGAATTTTTAAATGTTCATAAAATAATCTACAATTACAGAGAAAAGAAAACATTACATAATTTAAGCTGAAAAACATCAAAAAATAAGACAAGATACACTTTTTTACTTTTTACGTCCCCCTCATTTTACTCTTCACATTTACGTCTAACCCTGACAAGTGAAATTCTGTTACAAAGGTTAAACATATAAATAGCACGACCGTGACAGTAAAACGTTTTCCCTTTTAACCATTTAGTCTTTACAAAATTTCCATACATTGTTCGATGCATTCCATAATACCTTCATTTATGCGTCATATAACACATTTCATTTAGCGAGATAATAAAATAAATTTTAAAAGCAACTAACGATTTCCCAGCCAAAAGCTAACAAAAGCGAAAAGAGCTAATCAAAGTCGAAACGAATTCTCCGCCGAAAATTACTCGTCAAACAGCAACAAAAACAAGGAACCCGATACCGAATCCCAACCGCCCCATTCACGCTGTTCCCCCTTTTATTCAAAGAAAATCAGCCCCCTCCCGCATCGAGAGACGTCAAAACGAAGCCCTCGACAGCTCGGCTCTCGATCTCCAGAGAAGGAGAAAGCTCGGTCCGCGCTCCGGCTGCAGGCTCCGCGCTCTCTCTCTCTCGGAAAAGCCTGCACGGATAGGCGCATAATAAGCGCGGCGGTGGCGGCGGCGGCGGCGGCGGCGGCGGCCTCGCCGTGTGCAATCTCGCCTCCCTTTTGCCTTCTTCGGAGGCCCCCGCGGCTCGATAAAATGCCGCGCGCGAAGGTTAGGTCTCCCTCTCTCACGGCAGGTTTCATCGATTTCGTCGGCGGCCGGCGCTCGCTCACCTTCCGCTCAGGTGCAGCGGCGGCGGCGGCGGCGGCGGCGGCGGCAACGGCGGCAGCTCCGTGCGCCGCCGTTGAGCCGCGGCGCGCGCAGACACGTTGCTCGCGCTGGAGGACTGACCTTACCGTTTCAGGCCTAAGGGGATGCTTTCGGGGTTGAGGTAGGCGGAAGGCTCGGGGAAGATGCGCCGGGGAGGGGGGAGGCTTTTGCATTCTTACTCGTGGGTAGTTTTCGGTGTAGATGCAGGAGCTTTCTCTGCTGAATGAGTTATTGGGTCGATGCATTGGCGTAAAAATGTTTTTGAGAAAAGGGATATAATGTTTATACGGTTGGGAACCGTTTTTAACGAGATTACGACTTAATAGAATTAGTCAGGGCTTATGGGCTTCTTGTTTACTTAAAACTCTTAGTTCGCGAAACTTGCAGTTCGATTGTTGTTTTATTTAGCTTCCACTGCAAATATTCGCAGGGATGCATATAGAAATTTGGCATTTTCATTGATCGCCGGTTAAAAAAAGAATGCGACGTGGATGTATTTTGACCTGAGCATTCGTGAAATTGTGTCGACTGGAGCGTTCAGCATAGAACTTTATTATTAGATCCAACGTTTGCTTCACTTTGAATTTTTCAAATTTACACGCATCAGTATTCTGCTTAAAAACTTTTAGTATGTATTTTTATATATGTATATACTATCCAGTTAAATCATTTCGGTGTATTCTATTCGGAATAAATTAAATTTGTAGTTTTCAATACCTGATGCAACTACTTCATTATAAGCTACGAATCTAATTACGAAGGAATGTAAATGATTAATTTACTTAACATTTAAAAATCATTATTATCGAAAGTTTTTTACTTTTAAATCCACGCCCAATGCATCGCACCATCTAGGGTTTCCTTTTTAAAATTCCAAAGTTAACTTTTAAACTCCCTTATTAAAGTTTGTTTTTATTGCCATTTCCCTCGAGATTTTGAGGGTACCAGAAACGTATTTTAAAACCGTTAGATTTCCTAGCTTTTTATTTTCTTAAGATTGTCTTCTATGATATTATAGTACATAAAATGTCGAAGTACGTCTCTGGATGTATTTCCCTAGAGCTACTTCATAAGTTTAGAAAGTACTTTTCAAAAAAGCTCCCGTACTCCCGTGTTTCACCGGAATTGCACTTTATACTATTTATAGGGCAGTTTTTAAACCTTGTATAAAAATGTTTACATTTTCAAAAGTAATTTTAACTTTGCTTCACCGTCGTTCTATCGAAAAATTACTCGTAAAACAGTAATAACACAATTTTTATTCGTACAATCAAAAAAAAGGAGCGTTACTCACCATTACAATATTAACACAAACCGCCTGAAAAAAGAGAGTCAAGAAAAAAAAAACCCATTCCGACCAATGGCAAAAATACGCTTCCGAACTAAAGAAAAAAACACGGAAAAAAACCGCGAACCCAGACAGTCTCTCCGGCTCCTCGTCGTAGGCGCCGAAACAAAACGGAGTAATCCGCCGGCGTCCGAGTTCGCCGTGGGGTTTCCTCCGGCCACGGCGCGCGGCTGGTGGCGAAGCACGCGGTGTCTGTCGGGCTTGTTGTTTTTCAGCCCCGAGGCCGGCCGGTAAATAAGAGCGCCGAGGTCGGATTATTACGCGGCCAAGTGCGTTTCGCCCGCTGCTCTTTATTAAAAGCCGACGGAGGCTTGATGCTCTTCGGGTCGGGCTGGAAACGGAGGAGGAAGACGATGGGGAGGGAGGGCTGAACTTGGTAAAATTGAGGATTGTGTTTAGGGGTAATGAAATTGTTGGAAATGTGTTGAAAGAAGAAGGAGATCAATTGATCAATAAGGAGACAAATTGATTTATTTTATTTTAAACGGTTGCTATGTGTTTATGGAAAATGACGCAAAATAAAATGGAAATTCTTTAAGGAATCTTTCGTAAGCGCAAAGGTTCATTGCGTTAATCTCTTTGAAAATTTAGATTAGGATGGTTTAATATAAATGAATGGAAATCTTATTTTGTGATTCCGCCAGCGCGGGAAGATAAATTTAATTTATTCTGAAAGGAGTAGGTACGTTCAATTCCAATGAATGATGATGTTCGTAGGCGAAGCATAATGTAAGGCTATGTATATTGCAAGATAGCAGAAGCCAGAAATATACGTATTTCATAGTTATGTTTAACAAAAATAAAATATCTTTCAATTTTCGTCCGTAAAATAAATTGTTCACTGTAAATTTCACTTCGATATTTTTTTATTAAATTCAAATAGAATTGGCAAGAAAAAAAATTCCGTTGTACCTTCGGGCATAAAGTTAAATAACTGAAAAAATTGGAAATGATTTTTAATTTTTCGAAGGTTCAAATTTGAAATTAAAATTAAAATTTTAAAAAAAAAAAAAAAAAAAAAAAAAATAAAAAAAAAAATGCAAAAAAATAAATGCCTTGCTAATACTTACCGAATCAATCCATCAATTTACAGAAACAAAATAAAGCCCACTCGTTCAACCCTCTCACCGTCCGACACTCGACCGAAGTCAAAAAAACCGTTCGAAAAACTCAGCAAAACGGCACCCCCGAGCACACACTCCAGCAAAGAAACCCCCCGATCCCCTCTCGAAAAGAGGGTCCGCGGCAGGCCGCCACCCCACCCCCCGTCCGCGTGCAATATTTGCAACTCGAAATTCAATCTTAACGCGGGCCGCGTCGCGTCGCGTGACCTTGGCTCTTGTGCCACTGGCTTATCGATTTTAGCGCGTGCGCGCGCTTTCTCTCTCTCTCTCTCTCTCTCGCCCGCGCCTGTATTCGAGGGAAGATTGAGGTTAAGTGTTCCCCCCTTTTTTTCCCGGACCTCAAGCGCGCGTCGAGCGATTTTTGTATTATTTACGAACGGACCCCCCCTGAAGCGGCCGGTAATTGCGGCTCGCGCTGTCGTTAAGGAGCCGCGCCGCTGCGTGCGCCTCTTCCTTCTTCTCCGATGCGCTTGGCGGTGAGGGGGAGGGGGGTGGGGGGTTGTTTCGTTTGGCGGGGATTTTTTTCTGCTTTCTAGGTCAGGCCTAGATGCGACGCTGGGCTTTTTTGGAGGGTAACGACGCTGCTTTTACCTTAGAATAATTGGGGAAGCGGTTTGAGCGGAGGAGCAGTTTTTTGGGGGTGGAGGCGTTTTGGAAATGTACAGTTTTTCGAAGTTTGATTTTGGGATGGAAAGGTTGTTAATAGTCAGGCTTTAGTTGTAGATTTAGTGTGCGTAAAGCGGTGTAATGGATTCAGGTATAGAAAGGAACAAGAATGAAGCAGGAAAGTTTAATTGATTTGAAAATGATCAGAGGCTGTGCATCTACATACTATTTGAGCGAATGTGACTGTTGAGGCTTTATTTAAGAATCTATCCATCCTGAAAATTTGAAAAGTTTTAGCCTTCGATTTTTATGCTAATCTATGGCTCAATTTGCCAGTAGAACGATTTTTTACGTTGTTTACGTTACATTTGGAAACAAACCTTGAAAGAGTCAGGATATTTATTGCATTTTATAGATGCTTAAGAAAAAAGTAGAGCACTCGTTCTATTTTGGAGTTATTAAAGGGAGTCCTTGTTTATTTTTAGCCGCTCAATGTCTCAAGTTTAACGATTTTAATCGATAGTCATTTTTTTTTAAACTGACTGTAAATATTTAAGTTTAACCTCGAAGCTAAAAAATATGTTTGAAATTATTCTAACTACTCTATTTATTCAAAGTGTGTACCTCTTCGAGGGAAGACTAATTTAAAATTTTAAAGACTTATATTTAAGCAGGAAATTCTAATGGTTATGACTTCTTGTGAAGAAGACCAATTGGCCTCGAGCTAGAAAAATGGAAAATTTAGAGGCCATAATGCGTTTTTATCAAGAGTGAATCTTTTGTCTTTATAGAGGAGTATTTAAAATGTTTTTTGAACGTAGGAATACGCGAATTTTAATTTTAAAACAGTTTCAAGCGGCGTTCGAAACAAAGAGAAATGAATTTAACGAAAAAGTATAAAGGCGCATCCTTTGCAGAAAGATTACGCTTTTAACGATTATTAAAACTTGCAAACAGTTGAATTTGTTTTCACGTGCATTTTCAATAATAAAAAAAAAGCTTTATTTAACGCGAGGACAATATTTTACGCGAATATCATTCTGCGCATATTGGGAAATATTTACATGAACAAAAGTGCGTAGATGGATTTTGTCTGAAATTCTTTTAAAACGTATCGGATGATAAATTCTCTTGAGTTTTACACTTCCACGTGGAAAATTGGATTAAATTTTCGAATGCAGCGTGGGGTTTAATTCGTCGATACGCTCTTCGAAATTAAAATTTTTAACAGTGTTGCAATTTTGTTCAATAATCAGCTTTAAAAAGATTATTTTCATTTGTTCTTCGCGAATCAACAATGAAAATGTGCATTTGTTGAAAGCAAATCACAAAAATCATTTTCATTTCGAAAAAAATAACGTCCTCCCAACAGCACATCTGTGACCGAAAGCGAAACATATTTTCTCCAACGAAAAACCTGAAACTCATTAATTTCTCCGAAATCTCTGGAAACTGTCCTAATCTCCCAAAAGCAGCGCACCACTTGTCCAATTCGGCCGTCGCTGTTCCCCGAAATCCCTCGAAATAGACTCCCGCGTCATCTCAAGATCAGCGGCCGCCGTTCGGTCAATTCCAAGATTACGCGCAGCCATCCGCGGCGCTCCTGAAATCTCGGCCACTCGGCGCGGCGTCACGTCACGCGGGACGAATGCGAATTAACGAGGGGGGAGGGCTCCGGAGAGTCCGATTATGCGAGGCAATCCCGCGGTTTCGCCGGCGACGCTTTACGATCTCCCCGGCTGACCGGACGCGGACTCGATCCACTGCCGGCTGCTCGGTCCACTGATCACGACGGGCGTTTGCCGCGCGGAATTATGCTTATTCTGGCCGGGGACGGAAGACGTTTGCTCTCGGGGAAATGGGGACGGTAGGCGAGCTAGATTGTATTATATTAACTTTGAAAGTTTTGAGGTACTTTTTAACTTTAACGTGAAAAATGTATGTTTTAAGTTGTTTGTAGACGCGTCAGGAGACTTGATCAAATTCAAATTCCCAGTTTCAGAATGCAGTAAAAATTTGAAATGCCCGAGAACAGCATTTAACTCCCGGTGCACGACCGTCTCCAAAAGCATGTAATTTGCGCAACAGCTTTTTAAAAATCTGTTAAAAACGCTTGAAAAACCAGCGACATTACCTCTTATCCACCATCTCCAAATTCCATAGCCCAACGGAAAACCAAACAATTTCCCTCTCGAAAAAGCCGCGCTCTCCTCGGTTGGCAAAAAAGCGCACGGTCGAGCGAAAAAAAAAGAGGCGAGTATCTCTCGGATCTCTTCGCGGCGCGCTGTTTTACAACCGTCATTAGGGCATCTTTAAAAGCCAGTCTGCACACAACGGCGCTTGCAGACCGTGACCTTCGATCGGCTGCTTCTCCCCCATTGTACTCGGCGGCTCGCCTCTGTGTGCGCGCGCGCTCGTGCACGTACACGTACACGCCTTGTTACTCGCTCTACACGCGGAGGAGCTTGCAAGGCTACGCGCGCATTTCTTATTCACGAGGCTCCGCCGGCTTTACACGTATCGGTTGAGATTATAGCGCGGCGCCAAGCTCGCGAGAGCCGACGACTGCTCCGGCAGTCCCTTTTACGAGGACGCGAAAACGGAGGAGGGGCCAAATGCGAGCGTCGGTATGCTTTGTTATGGAATGAAGGCGTTTTTGGACGGAGAAGTAGCCACTGCTTTTACGATGCGTCTCTCTTTTGGTCAGATTACTCGATGCTTCTCTGTCGAGTCTGTGCTCTTTTCGAAAATAGGCCCTCTTAGCTTTTGGAGATATATTTTTTTGGGGGAGGGTTACTGCTGCTTTGGACGAGGTCAGCTTGCGAGAGAAAGTTTTAATAAAAAGGAGTAGTTGTGGAACGAAGAAAATATTTGTCTTTATTGGAATGTTTTCAGGCATCTGTACAATAAACACAATCGGAGAAAGTTCGGAAGGTCGCGTAATAGTGACGAAGCTTCTTTTTATGAAAATGACATGCGATAAGCATGCTGGTTTAAAAGCTCCAGCTTTTGAGAGCTTACTAACCTTGCCCTACTCTTATTCCCTGAAATACTTTAAATACAAAAGTATACATTATTATAGATTAAGTTTATCTATTCAAATATTTAATTTCTAAAGTTTTGTTCTCTTGTTCTTGAATTTAGTTTAACTGGAGCACAAGTTTTATTAAAAATTCTTTCCTGTCGATTATTTTCAAATTTGAAATTTCTTTTATCGAGTAAAATTATTTTAAGGATGTAAATGTAGTATGACAAAAACTGAATGATTCATTTTGCATTATGATTATTATCTACAAGCATCATTAAAAAATTTATGAACCAAATTCTACGTTCTTCTTGAGAAATACATGAAATTAAAATTTTACCGATCACAATACCGCTTGAATACTTTCCAGATCCCCTTCACAATAAAATATTTCTCCATCCAATCGGAACAAAAGCCAAAAACTGCAAAAGCAAGGGGGCACCGAAAGCCCACAAAAAACACAAGAATATCAGCGGAGCTGCCTCGACTCGCGGGAATTTCGAGCGGCGCTTCGCCTCCAGGGGTGTCGGAAGCGTGTCGGTTCTCCCCGAATTAAATGTACACAGGGCGTAAGCGCGAGAATCCCCAGGGGGGAGTCTCGGGGCCTCTTTCGGTTCGCGTTCCCGAGAATTTCGTCTGATCGCGCTTGTTACGTCTGATGCAATTGATTAGTGATTGCCGACGCCACGTGCCGATGTCGACCTCCGGCGTTTATACTCCGTTACAGCGGTGTTTGCTCGTTTGTTTTCGCTCCGCGAACTGAGCGCTCGATGGCTGGAGTTGCCGGTTCAAGCTGGCTTTTATGGCTGGAAACGAAATTTTTCAAGGGAGTATTTTGCGGAGCTGCGGAATTTTGAATTTTGCTGCTGGATTTTTGCGAAATTTGCATTGTTTTATTGAGCAGTGGAGTGTTACAGTTTGGGCAGCTTTGGGGCATAAGTTACTTTTGAATTTTGTTCTTTGTTAGAGAGATATTATAATAAATATAATAAGAGACAAATATCTATATACATGGAGAAATCAGCTTTTTATCCTTCATTAACAGTTAATATGTAAAAATATTTGAAATTAAATATGATGCTTATTACAAACTTAATCCAAACTAGTTTAACAATGATGAATTTTTTTTACATAATTTAAACTACCTTTCCAATATACGTAATCGCTTGAATTGTCAATTCGTACCATTTTTTATTAATAATCAAAAAAGATCGATTACACATTCTTTTCTATGCATTTTATTAGTTAAGTGGCAAAATTTCAAGGGCTAAAATGTTGTTATAACCACAAGCTTTTTTTATGACCAAGTCAAAAGCATACATTATAAAAAAAAAAAAAAAAAAATGATAGTTTCGACCTGACCTTCACACCAAATAAGCAGTAAAAGTAAAAAATTGCACCAGCCTACTGTACTGTCATTCATCGATACTTTTACCTAAATCAACTAGCCTACAACAGCGCAAGGTTAAAAACTCGTCCTTTCACTTTCCGGGCATGTCAGCGGTTCGATTGCCGAAGCAAAAGATTATCGACTCGACCGACTTTTCCGTCGGCTCTCATACTCCATTAGCATTTTCCCGCAATAAAAATCTCCGCCTCGTTCATTCCGGCTCGTTCGAGCGGACGAAAAAAAAAAGAAGAAGGGAACGGCCCTCGATAAACAGTCGAAAATTCAAATAGCATTTTCCGCGCGTGTAAATATTCGAAATGACGGGGGAGCGGAAGCGAATAAAAAATAAAACAACACTCGGGGAGGTTTAAAAAATATCATCGGCCGAGGGATCGTATTTTCATGAGATTTGTTGAGTTTTATACGCCCGGAGTTCGTGTTTAACGACGTTGTTTATATTTTGTTCCTCGTGCAACTGTGAGTATCAATGATGGGCCGGGTAGCGTTGTTTTTTTTCTTCTTTTTTTTTTCGACGCGACCATTAAAATCTAAAATTGAAGGCGGTCCGCGTGAATTTTTCAATGCCTCCCTGGAAAAATCATAACTGTGGTTTATGGGAAGGTTTAAGCGATTGCGTTACCGTCAATTTTGAGCAATTTATGGCTTTGTACTGCCGTTTTTTTTTCGTTCCCGCGGACGGGGAATTATTTATTTTTATTCGCATTTGTTCGGTGATTTCGTACAGTCGAAATAGGCCATTTTCAGATGTAATGATGAGTAATTGAAAACTGAATAATTCCGGGAATTGGCAAATTCAACGTTTGCTGGTGGAAGCAAATGAAAAAGGGCAATTGATGCAGTCCGTTGTTTTTCGAAAAAGTAAAAAATCCAATAAAAATTATCCCCGGCTATAATGGATTATAGTTTAACATTTTAATTATTGCCAACGTGATTGCAGGCAAGTGATGAATCAACAAAAATTATAGACGCTAAACCCAATTATTCTCAGTTTACTTTCAGCAACGAAATTCGCGCACAATGGAAATAAATGATTCCGGTATATTTCCATCAATGCAAAACGCTCCCCCGTTTAATTACCGCATTTGCAAGGAAAAACCGTAAACCAGTCACGTTAATTATAAACAAAAAACAAAACAACAAAAAAAAGAGAGAGAGAGAAAGAAGTCGCAACTCCGTATCCGCTTTGCGGAAATGGAAGCGGAAAAAAATAATTGCGGTTCGTATGCGCGCCGCGGCGATTTACTCCCTTGATTACTTTCTTCTCGTTTATATTTCTGTTCCGCGCACGTCCACACACGCGCATTTTTTAACCTTTATTCTCGTTCCGCGTTACTCTGATCCTCTCATTTTTTCACGAGCCCTGAAAAATGACTGCAAGAGGAGAGACAGAGAGAGAGAGAGAGAGAGAGAGAGAAATGGTGGCGAATTATGCAGCTCTTCCGCGAAAAAATGTCGCTCGGAAAAACCGGGTCAGAGTCGGACTCTGTGACAAAAAAAGATTATTTCTGGCTGTATCGGTATGTCTGACCGGACTCTGTCTTGTTCCACTGGAGTGGAGCGTAAAACGAAAGGATCGTCTTTCGTCGCTGTCTCTTCTTTTTACGGCTTCTATGCTGCCTTTTAAACTGCAAGGTCGTCGCATTCGGGGCGGGACGTGCGGGGAATTTAGATTCCATTTACCGGTCGGACACGTAGATGCAGTGAAAATTACTTGTCCGGTGTATAGAATATGTTCGCATTATGTTTTTTCTTTTTTTTTTGACGGCGACTGGAGAATTTGTAGTTTAACATTTTAATGAATTGAAATTATTCTGCTGGAATATTTATATAAACTGCATTTGAAATATTGAAGCAACTTTTAAGACGTTAATAATTGTGATTTTTAGTTTTACTTCAAAATTAAAAACAATTTGGTGTTAAACTTTGCTATCTCTACTTACTTTACGAACTGCGAAGTTAGAAATGCACTTTGCAAAACTAACACTTCTCTAAAAGTGGAAAGATAATTGTTCACGTGGAAGTAAGAATGTCTTCCTAAGTGTAGCAATATAAGTTCGATCAAGTTATCGAGAATCTTACTTTCGCGTAGTTATCGAAGTTAAAAGTAACGCACAGCACTGTAAGTATCAAATTGCAAAGTATCGATAAAATTTTTCCTTTGATTAACAATGTAAAAACGTACAATTTATCTTAAACTTTTTCAAACTCAAACAATCAGCTTCTTCGCCTATTTACACGAGAAAAGAAAGTTTCGAAAAAAGCGTAATAACGCATTACCATTAACAGCCGAATTCCGCTCGCAGCTTTTAATCTCAGTAATATCACTTAAAAAACTATTTATCCCGACCAAGCGGGAAACTCCTCACAATGACTTTCACGCTTCTCGGCGCACTTTTATCTCGTCTCCCTCGTGCGGGCGTAAATTCGTAAATCGAAACCCCCGAAAAGGCAATTTCGCAAGTTCACCGTGCGGTAATTACCCGCCGTATATAACGCCGCCGCCGCGCAGACGACGTCCCCGGGAAATCGCGTTTGCCGGGCGAAAAAGGGATATACGGAGAGAGGGAGGCTCCGGAAATATATAGACCGGCAGCGCCGCAACTTTCTTCTCTCCCGCAATCGATCAATTCGTAACTTCGTTGACATTCCTCGCCCCCTTTCTTTCTCTCGATTGTCCGTTTTACTTTGCGCCCTCCGAGCTGCGGCTCTCTCACTCTGCCTTTATTCGCTCTTTTCCCTTTTGCTGGCGCCGGCCAAATTTGTTTTGCCTCCGAGAAGCGCTCGGGACCGAAAAAAAAATAAGCCGAGTGAATGGGAATTTTGGACGACAATGGAGAAAAGCATCGCTGAAACGCGTTTTTTGTCCTACCGCGGGAAGATTAGATAATAAAATATGGGCTGCTACTATTTATTATTGCGTTGTTCGTGGTGGTGTGATGTATGAATGCTAGGAATAAAGAAACGTGTTCTTAACGAAAATTGATTAAAAATTGTATTTATATTCTTTAATGAAAATATTGATGTGCATTTCTTTTTTGTTTCAGGTACGGACATAATATCGGTTATCGAGTTTGTTAACGTAATAAAGTGAGTTATTATGCATCCAAACATAGAAGAGCATTAATCAATACATTTACTATTTTTATAATAAATATTAACGCTGCCATTTATTACTTTCTAATAAGTAAATAAGGCTCTCGAAGCACACTGACAAGAACAAACAAGTAACAGCAGATTTTCCAATACTTTGTGGCGCAAAAACGGAAAGCTAATATCCGCGCACAAAGCTCGGTGAAAAAATCGAATTCCGAAAAAAGCTTCTTAGAATTCGTATTAAAACAGCGTGAAAAGAGAGAGAGAGAGAGAGAGAGAGAGAGAGAGAGAGAGAGCAGCAGCAGATAGAAAATCTGAACAAACCGATACAAATCGCATTTATCCCCATACTTACTTCGCCGTTTTATCCGACGGGATTGCACTTCTTTCTCCCGATACTCCATTCTCCCCATTTATACGTGCTCCGCTGCTTACGTGCCTTCCTTTTAAAATGCAAAACGCCATTCATCCGATCCGAAAACGCGCCCACGCCAATAATGCAGCCGTTGTTTTCGGCCCCCTTTGACGTGGAAATTTCGTTCCTCTCCCCCTTTAATTTCTTTTTAGGCCCGCTCGCAAAGGAGAGAGAGAGAGAGAGAGAGAGAGAGAGAGAGAGAGAGAACGGCTGTGGAATGCGAAATAGAAATGCGAAATTTAAATATGCCGGCTGCGCGCTTCCGAATGAAGCGAAAAAGGAAGGGAACGCGTCGCTCGTAGTTTCCATTGACGGGGAAATTCCATTTATGGAGAGATTATTGCCGATCGGCGGAGAAAAGAGCGCCATTCACTCCTCGCGGTGAATATTGAAAAATATTTATGGGGGCTTCGATTCTAAGGCAGAATTACAGACGATTTGCATTCATTTCATTGTTTCTAATCGCAATTTTTTAAATTATTGTTTTTCAAATGTTTAATTAGAATTTTATTCAAGCAAATTTAATAGAAATGAGAGCATGATTAGTTTACATTGAATGTTAGTAGCTAATACTTGCCTTTTAGCTCATTCATTCTTTGCTCTTGATAGTCTTTTAATCGCTTCATGACCTTTGATAACTTTAAAGAAAGATTAAAGTATTTCCTGAATTGATGCTGGAAAAAATGTCGATTGGCTCAAGAGTTTTTCATTTATTTTCTGAATTCAATCCATCTGCAATTCATCTTTTACTCTATTACAGCATCCATTTGTCCTTAATATTACACGTTAATGGTTGAATGACTACTATACCCCCACAAAAAGACAAAAGAAGCAACCCGACATATCTACAGCGCTAATTGCACTTAGTCGGCCACCGAGAGAGAGAGAGAGAGAGAGAGAGAGAGAGAGAGAGAGAGAGAGACAAAAGGCGACGATCCGCTGCTCGAATATATCGTCGCAGATCTCTCGGCGGCTTATCGGTCTCACGATCCCTCGGTATCCATTCGCCTATTTGCATCATCTGACCGGCCTCGTTGAGAATTGAATCGAATCGAAAAAGGCGACGGGCGCCTTCCCTCCTTTAATCATCCACCGGAAATTGGCTGCAAATAGTATCCCTCGCGATATAATCCTCCGCTCTCCCTCACTTTTTTCGAGCCCTCGTCGGTATAAATTCGCTTTTCGAAATTGGGAGCCGTAATTTAATGGGGACAGTGGATGAATAATCTATTCGTTAGGTTTTTAGCGAATGGGCAAGGAGGAAATTTGCGCCGCGAAAAGAAGGAAATTAACGGGGTATACATTTTTTACGTGACTTTTAGGAGTGATTTTTTGGACGCTTGTTTTATAAACAGTTTTTGCGGCCGGGAGGGAATCGTATATTTAATATTTGTCGAGTGCGATTCGTACATTTTTCGGACGACAATGCAGAAATGGAATATAACTGAATTTGATACTTTTATTATTCGATGCAGAATTGAAAAACTAAAATGTTGACTTTTAGCGTGGCCTTTTTTTTTTGTTTTTTCGTCCAATTCGGCTCGCCTTTGTAAATTAATTTGCACGCGAGTATGTTTGCTTCGCAGCGTAGATGCATTTTTCAGATAAAAAGTATACATCGGACAGTATGCGGATTATGTTTTGTTTTAAAATTAATGCCAAGTTTAAATTTGTTTTTAGCATCCGAATATCACGTTTCAAGTTGTGGAAGAGAATTTTCAGGATTTAAATTTCAGGACAAATTTTTTAATACTAAAGGAAATCGAAAACAAAGAGTACTTGAATTCGAAACTTAGATTTAATTAAAAGAATTGAAGGATATACGTCTACAAAAGGCTATTATTTAATTAAATTGATCTGAAAAAAGTTTCATTGATTTTATTGCACTCTCGCGTTTCACCACAAATTACAAATTTCAGTTATTTATTTTCACTAATTAATCCTCACTGCTAACGAGCTCCACCTCGCCCAATTATACTCCTATTCCGGCGTTCGATCAATCGGCCGATATCTACATGACGCTTCCGAAAATTCTCAAAACGCCGCGGCTCGCAAAAGAGAAAAATCCAGCCACGCATGCAAGTCAGCCAGGCGATACCTAATCCCTAATCTCCATCAGTCTTTCGAAAAGTCGAGCTCGCTCGCCGGGAGAGCAAAGAGCGGAAGAACGAGGAAGAGAGAATTAATTAGGCCGTACTGATAGTTCCGTAATTAGCTGTCCCTCTCTCTCTCTCTCTCCACCCTCGCTCAGCTCTCCCAGCATCATTCGTCAATTCGAATTGTTCGAGCGGACAAATGAGGTTGGGTTTACGCGGCCGCTGTCGTTCATCAATTGACGCCGGCCCGGATATCCGCGGAGAGAAAGCGAGCCGCTCCGCCCTCCCTCCCTCCTCCCCCTCTCTATCTCTCTCTCTCTCTCTCGCTCTCTCTCTCTCTCTCTCTCTTTTGTACAGCACCTCCCTCCCCCCGGCGGGTGGAAAAGCGCCGGGCGCAAGTTGCTGCGCAAGTTCCCGAGGGAATTCGCCCCGCGCGGCGTTTATTTGCATTCTCCCTGCCCGCGTTCTCGCTCCGCTTCAGTCATTTTGGGATGGGCGCGCTGCCGCGCCGCCGAAAGTAAGAAATTATTTCGGGATTACGTGCCTTTTTTCGGAGTTTCCGAGCACTTTTGCCGACCGGAATAGGTGACTTGTGCTTTGTTTGCTCGATTTAGTTTTTCTAGTAATTTTGTTTTCTCTGGCCGGGTTGCTTGATGAAAAAGATAACACGATGCGATATGGAAAAGTAAAATCAAGCATTAAAGTCCTAGTGTTACATTATTACGTAAGAACTAAGTGTTGTAATTAGATAATGACTACTTACTTAAGAAAGATATTAACAAATAATTGTAGAAACCTTTTCGCCACTTGTTCATAATTTTAAAAAAGGCAGCTGCAGGAAGTCTTAAAAAAAGTAGGCGTGAATGTATCCGGTGATTAAAGTAAACAGAGTGTAACATCACTAGACTCTTTACAAAGAAAAGTAGCGACTGTTTGTCACCATAAAACGACTTACTTAACAATGCAGACAAAGTTGCATTGAAATAGAAGCCCATGAATGGAGAACTCGAAGCATTCGTTTCCTCAATAACGTTTTCTACCGGACCTAAACAAATACGAAGAAACTCGAAAGAATGAATTTTAAAGAGACACGCGCGAGGCTCAAAGGACTTTCGGGAAATTGAAGAAAATGCGATTTAGCCCGACGAAAGAAATCACGTTCTTCCGGATTCCTCGGGCACTCCGCGAATCCTCGAGACCGACAAGCCCCAAGAACCATCGGAGCAGCCCCGATAACACTCCAGCCCAGAAAAACAAACCCCGCGGAATCCCCTCGGCGCATTTCCGACGGAGGAGAGAAGAGCATTCGGACACATTTTTTCCTCCTCCCGGCATTATTCAAGCTCGGCCGCGCAAACAACTCTGCCGGCCCGGGGAAAAGGAGGAGAAAATCCGGCACAATGGAGAGCACACGTAATCGCATAAGGCACGTCGGGAGAGAGCCGGAGTCACATTGTTGGTTTGTTATTGCAGCCGAATAACGGCGCCGCCTAACCCAAATCCCCGAGTCGGCCGGAAGGTCACGCGAGAGCCCGGAGAAATCCGCTATCCCGTCGGGAGAGAGAGAGAGAGAGAGAGCGAAGTTTCCGGCTCTCTCGCGCTCCGCTACTTTGCCGGGCCGCGCGCCGCGAGCCGCGAGTCTTTATTACCCGATTATCGGGAAAATCGAAGAGGCCGACTCGCGCAGCCTGCCTCGGAGCTCGCGCGCAGCCCGGGGCCGAGCCTTTTTCCTTTTGGCGGGCGAATAATATGGCTCGGTATACGGTTATTTCGAGTGAAAAATTGCGTTGCCGCTGGTTGATTGAGACTGAAATTTTATGATTTGGACCGATTGAGCGTTGAGCGTTTCTTTTTGATTTCGTATAAAAAGAAAACTTTTTTTTTTAAATTTAATGGATGTAAAAGTAATTTTTTTTTCAATTTTATGTGCATAAAAACTAAGACCAGGATAGGAAATTTTACTGCGCAATAAATACAACGGCACGTAAATTAGTTAGGAATATTCTGTTTAAATAAAATTCAGTTAGCAATGTTTCATTTATAATCAAATAATGCCTTGAAGCTAAAAAAATCTTGTGAATTTGGGTTCTTTACTGAAAATCGAAAAATCCCCATTAAAAAAGGACAATTTTATTCCTTACTTTTAATAATCACTGATTATAATTTTATATCAGCGGATCATCGCTGCCATTTCATTCAATGCCCCCTACTTTCCACGTTCCTAACATCCGAAAACTTTGAAATTTACACCCAAAATCGAAGCCAAAATGGGACTGTCAAAAGTTCTCGCTCTCCGATCCTCCCCCCCTTGAACAATACTCGGAGCTCGCCGTTACCCTCAAAGAGCGTCCGCGGCGTCGTCCGCCCACCTCAAAAACTTTGCTCATCGAAATTCCGCGGCGCAGTCTTTATAATCGCCGGCGCATATATGCGCGCGGCAAGTAAATCTGGCGTGACCTACATTACCGACGGCCACTATTGTACGCGCTTATATATACTGCGCCTCTCGCGCGGGGAAATCCTATTAGGCCGGGGGTATAATTAACGGCGAACTATCCGGGCGCCGCGAGTCGAAAACGAGTGCCGTCTAATGGGAACGAAGTGCCGACGCGGAGTTCCGGACGGCAAAAATTCGGGGAGATCGGAATTAGGAGGTAAAAGGCTTGGCTTTCCAGCTGCTGAGCGAGAAAGAGGTGGCTGCAGGTGGAACTTTTTCTGGATCGAGTTGGAGATTGAATTCGTATATAGAATTATTCGCGTGTACCATTTACACTTTCAGAGCCAACATTCGTTCGAATGAACGGAACAAAAAACGCGGGAAAAAGTTATTAGGATTATGGTTTAAATGAGTTGATTACTTTAACTGATATTCAAAGTATAGAGAATATATAAATATTACGTTGGCACAATACTAGATGGGATTGAAAAATGCAAATTTAATTTACTATATTCTAATTTACGATATACTAGAATATATTTCCTACCAAATTTTTAAAACAACAGCGGCCCTCTGCTATATATTCATTATCATCAAAGTAACTTTCTCAACACGCCACTGCAACCCGACCAAAATCACTTCCCCCCCCCCCCCCCCAATTAAAATAAGATAAAGTTTGAAGGACCGGGACGACAAAAATCGCGCAACCCTCTCTCGTGCTTTTTTCAAAAGCTGTTTATCTCCCGGACCGTAGGTGAGAACTTTTCTCATCACGCAGCGGAGCGCCGCGTGCGGGTCGTCCTCTTCCGCTTATTCGACCTCAGCTTACGTCGTAACGAATTTATTATTCGAACGTAGGCCGAGTCGACCAAGTTTTTCCATTTCTTCCAGGAGTTATGCGCGGTAGTTTTTGGCAGTCGGGTGATTTCTGTATTGGCAGTCGATTTATGACGCGGAGAGATCATTTCAGGAAATGGACGAGCGGTGACGCAGTTTTGTTCTTAGGAAGCGAACAGATTTTTGTTCAATTTCAGTGGTATTGCTAAATATGTGATAGATAAGATTTTTTTAATATTTCTGGCGATAATCAAAGTAAACTATAGCGTTAATTAAAGCGTAAAATTTGTTTTTATCCGCCACCCTGTTAAGAAAATTAAGCTGGTAGTTGATAAGATAAGGTTGAAAGTATGGCTGGTTGTAAAAGTTTACAAACTCGATTCATTCTACTTAAGAATTTATTTTGTGCAGCTATTTGTGTTAATTATTCGGTTAAAGGTTCTTTCATAATTTGTTTTTACGTGAAAAATATTTCTTTTCGCGATATTTTTCCATTAACACTGATTGTAATTTATCACCTAAAATTTTAATAAAAAATTTGGAAAAAAAAACATGTAAAGCGTTTTACATTTTGAAATATAACGAAAGCTTTTAAATATTTTATGGTTAACGTGAATTTAAGCGCTTCACTTTTATATTTCATAAATGGCATACGTTACTATAAGCAGTTCTTCCTTTCAAATTTTTTTTTGAGTTGAAAATTCTCAAATGCTACTTTTATTAAAATTTTTATTAAATTTTTTCTCTAAATTCTTACAACTTTGTCACGAATAATTTTATAAAGTATTTGATTTTTCATAATAGGTAGTTTTTCAACGTTACAAAATTATCAAAGACCAATAAATTACAAAAATTATATTTTCCCGAACAATACTATACCAAAAACCGTTTATAATTCCAACTTTCTTTTACAAAATAACAAATGCATCCAATTGCATTCTAGATCTTCCTCCAACTTCATCTTTTCACCAATAAAGCTAATAAATTCCGCGAAGCATCGATTCATCCTCGCATCGCGGCAGCTTCAGAAATATCGTGTCATAAGCCGCACGCACAGCCCGACGCGGAAAGATTTACGACGCGCATCCGCACAAGCTAAAAGATTCTTAGGCGCGGGAGTCTCGGTTTTATGTCTTCCTTTACTACTTCTCGGAATATCCGCGCGGATAATGAAGTCAACATGATGCGCCTGCTTCCGCGTCGTCGAAGCGGGAGCTTGAGAAATTGTATCGAGCGCCATGATCGACGACGTGAGCGACGGATCCCCCCTCCCCCTGCCTCGGAGTACAGCGGAGACTTTCGAACTTTCCCGTGAAGCTCGCGCATTATTCATGTGATTTATTTGTGACCCACAAAGCTCCGACTTCTTGATGATTAGTTTCGGAGAGGGTGAGAAATTTCCTTTCGGCTCGAGAATTCCTTGTGATTTCGTTTGATTTGCATCTTGGAATGTACTGCGTCATGCCGTGATACGGCGACATTTTTTTGGGGAGGGGAAACGCGTGTCCTGATAGATTGATGCAAGGCAGATAGGGCTTTTTTGAATTATAGAGATGGTGGGAGTTATGGTTTAAAGGAGAGATGTTTAGTTGGATTTATTTAGTTGCTATACGAAAAGAGATCTATATAAATTACACTTGAGTTAATAAATGCTTTATTAAACGGTTGAAAATGGAAAAGAATGGCATGCTGTTACGCGCGAAACTAAAATAAAATGTGATTGTACTACTATAGTTTATAAAACTGAGCAAATGTGCTGAAACTTTAAAATTTCACAATTTTTATTTCAAAAATCGTAAAATAGCAGAGTACTTGTACAATATTTGATATTTCGACTTCTATACATTTTTTTAAGTAATTTTATTTGTAAACTAATATTTCTTTTGTGCGCTGTAACTAGAAACTCTTTCATCCTTTATTTACAAACCGCTCAACAAAACAACTCGCAGCTTAAGAAAAAAAAAACAAAAGATTCTAAAAGAAATCGCATACATCGCAATAACAGAGCATCGCGAGAAGTGCGAACTGCGGGCGTCCGTATCGTGTCGCCTCCTCGTATCAAAATATTGTACCATTTCAGGCGCACAAAGTGCAACTGTGGATCCAGCGGGCAGCGCCTAGCGGAGATTGGATTTTCCGGTGCGGCCCCCGCCTTTGAAAGACCTTTCCGCGCTCTATTTTGCGCGGGGAAAGGGCTCCGGTTTCGCTTCTTCCTTTTTTTCGGGCGTGTATGCTGCTTTCAAAGGCCGACGGAGAGGGACACAGACGCTTCCCGAGGGTTTCCGATTTCTTTTTGTCGAGATAACCCGTTCGGCGGGATTATTGCGTTAGCGGGGAATTTCATTAGCTCGAGTAATT
This sequence comes from Ormyrus pomaceus, assembly GCA_900474385.1. Classification (NCBI taxonomy): domain Eukaryota; kingdom Metazoa; phylum Arthropoda; class Insecta; order Hymenoptera; family Ormyridae; genus Ormyrus; species Ormyrus pomaceus. Next base: position 26,677 of record UCOM01000562.1, on the reverse strand, counting down.
GTTGGAGTTGATGGCTTGTGGGACTGTTGTGGAAGGTATTGGGTTTAATCAAAGATGATAGCTTTTTACTACTTAGCTGCAGTAGGTTTATTTAATAAAAGAATTTATTTAAAAAAATATCTCGTTTCTCTAATCCGGAGTAAAATAATAGCTGTGAGAGGCTTGAATTTTTTTTTTAAAATCAAGCTATAGAAGTACTTGCAACAAGAAAGTGATAAAACTTAAATTTAGTCAGACCTTTAGATTATCGAGCTTAAAAGCTCTAAACGGTACTTCTTCGTTCTAAATTATGAATTGGTTCACAAACAGAAAACAAATTATTTGCTCGGCACTAAAATCCTTCGAACACTTAGCGAACTGCCACTAAACACTGCTCTCCCAATTCAACAATTTCAAATAAGACGCCGAAAGTACCAGCAGCCGTATCAATGCGCAAGAAACGCAATCCTCCGCCCCGTAAACCCCACTAAACCAGCAATCCTTACGATCCGAACGCATAGGTATACAATCACTCGGGCGAATAAAGAAGCCCGAGCCGAAGTAAGGAAAGAAGAAGAAAAAAAAAAAAAAAAATAAAAAACGAACAAAAGCCATAAAATAAAAGCCGCGCACAACTCGTCGGCTCGTTTTGTTCGCTCATCACGAACCGAGTTTATTAGTTGGCAATAAGAGCCCGGCGAATTCCCGCGCACAAAGCCCCCGGCAGCCTCATCCGAATTCTCCAGGGGGCGCGCGAGAGAGAGGAAGGAAAAAAGCACAGGACGACGACGACGACGGCGGCGGCGGGCGGGCGTCTTTCATTTTTCCCGGAGTAATTGACCGACTGTACGATCCTCGACATCCCGTCGCCGGGCTGATTGACGAGGCTCTCGATGCCTTCCTCCTTTTTTATCCCCCGCGTACCGAGTACATATTAAGCGGAGGCAAAGCCGCTTCATTAGCAAAAGCCGCCGCACTTGCGGCTAATTACCGCGGGGAAGGAAAAACTCCCGAGTAGTAATTGAGAAGTGCATCGAGATCTTTTGCCCGACGTTAAAAGAGGCTTCTCGTACGAGAGACGGTTCCCTTTTCGAGTCAAGCGGAAATGCTTGGGGGTTGTGTGGGGTGTATTGCGCGGATGAACAAATGGTCTTTTTCATCGGGGAAAAGTTGACGGTAATAGTTAATGAATAAAATTTTACGGAGGTATTTCATCAATGAAATTCAAGCTCAATAGAAGGATACTATTTAAAATAAAAACTGTTCAATCTTATTAATCCTAGTATGTTTAATCAATACACCGATATCCATCAGATATATTGTCCGTGACCAAAATATTTAAGCGCGGCTTCAATCAAGAGCAGAGGCGTAATTAAAACAATAAGGGTTAATCAGAATCCCATGATTCACACAATGCAGTTTCCCCGGTAAAAGCCCGATACCGACAATAAAGTCGAGAGATATACAACACCCTGGCAATTAGCGGAAAAGTTGATTTCTCCTGGGGAGATGGGAGCGAAGGAGGTGGAGAAAGAGGGAGAGAAGTAAGTGTCAATTTGTCCGTGTTAAGCACAAAATGTGGGATTAATTAAAATCGAAACTTTCATTCAATGGAACTTTAATTTTATTAAGGACAGAGTGACGTTACCTCTAAGCCGGTCGAAATGTATAAATACACGCCTTCATATTGCTCCTAATCTCGGAGTCTTGCGTCTTACTTACTTTCAGATTTATTAATCTAAAATACCCTGGAGCCAATCAGGCCCTTTCCAAAAACCTTGAGGATTTTTGCCCAGGAAAATTCGAATTTAAGCTTCCTTGCTTTTGAAAATCTTACGATTTTCCGGTCGCGACATCCGTATTGCTTGAACTCGACAGCCAGAAGGGTAATTTTTCTAACGAATTTAAGATTTTAAAACTCTCTCGTCAACTTTTACAATTAATTACAATAAAATTACTTGCTAAATTAAATCATTAAACTTCAAAAGCGTTGTCTAATAACTAACTTAATTATTAAAATAATTTACTTGATTTAAACTGGAAAATTAAGTCTTATAAACGTTTTATAAAATAGTTCACTTTACAAAGAATCGCTTATAACTAATACTTACAAACTAAACTCTATAGCTTGCAAGAAACGGCGTTACAAAACTCACACTGTAAACTTGCAAATAATTAAATTCTACTTCATATCTTGGCTTACAATATTAAACATTCATTTCTTAAAATTGACAACTTATAAAAATTCATAGCGTAATCCAATACTTCTGAGAAATTTACATTTTCTGATCTGAGAACTCGAATATAAACTGAACCTAAGAACTTAATCTAATCCATAGGAGTCCGTGTGCCTAATCTGGGGCAAGTGGATCATCATCACCCGCGTAATTGATTTTGCCGATTTTCTTGGCAGACCCGCTCGAAGAAGAGATTAATTTTTATGAATTATGGGCCTGTCAAAAGTGAAGGATTAAACGTGCAGGTAAAATACTTCTTCCTGAAAATGAATACCAGCGATTTTCATTAAAAGCAACATTTAAAAATCAAGACGTTCTCGAGAATTCGCTTTCGCTCGGAATTCAAACTTGAAACACCGCCACTATCTGCCCAGTTGCCGAATACTCGGGTTCGGCCAGCTTCGGAGTCTCTCTTCTTTTAAAGTTGGAAAAATTCGGTCAGCTGTAATTCGTGATTTTTCAACCGCTAACCGAGCGGCAAAGTTTCTCCCTGGAAGTATGCAAAGTTACCAAGCCAGAAAGCGTTCGTCTGTTTAACTTTTCGTTTTCATTACTCTTCTTGTTTTACTTCCACTTTTCTCGCCTGACTTGCTTCGAGTTTTTAAATGACGATCTTTTCCGAAACTTCGCAGCCCCCAAATAAAACAGATAATCCGAGTGCGCGAATCGATTCGAGAGGGGGGCATAAAAAATTAATCAAAAAAGTGGGTACGATTCCAATAGTCGATTTTCCGGGGGAGACTCGAAATTCCCCGCAAAAAATGACACGGCCAACGGAAATAGACGTACGAGCGCCGGAAAATTGCGCGCGGCGAAATTCCGTAAGTGAAAAATTTATCGGAGGTTTGCTGGTCCTCCCCGCGGGAGATTCTCGCGCTTCTTCGCCAAGCCCGAAGAACGAATCCTCGCAGGAATTCTCTTCTGTATAGATTTATCTCCGTCTCTCTCTCTCTCTCTCTCTCTCTCTTTCTTGTTTGATTTCCTCGCTTCTCTCCTCGTTCTTCGTCTCGACTCCCATTTGTTTCGCGATCGCTCGCTTTTCTTTTCATTTTGAGTTTTGTTAGAGCCCAATTTTTGCAGGGTGGCGTGCTAATTTTATTTGCCGAGTTGGCTGTTGGTGGCATTGAAAGAGTGAAATCTAGTTTTTTTCAGTTTTTAATCAATTGGCAAGGTAAATACGGGAATAGAGTAACTAAATAAAGAACTGCGTCTGAAGCAAAATATTTGTAAAATCGATGTGCTTTATTTATTTTCAACTTTTGGAACTTGATAAAAAGTATAATCTGAAACTCAACGTTTCAAATAAACCTTTCCCTATTTACCGTTTTGTTCGCCACTGCGAAAAGAGAAAGTTAATTAAAAGTTCATTAAGGAGCTTATTAAGACATTTTCACCCGCTTAATTATAAATAAAGTAAGCAATAAGTCGCCCCATTCAATTAATTATTCCAGAAAGAAAAGTATAAAAGCCGTTTTGACGGATTTCACCGGTAATTTATGCAGATTTATGCCAAAAAGCACATAATTTGTATCTAGTGCGTAAAATAAATTTCTTCGGCAGTGTATACTCGTAAAAGGTCATATAAAACCCCTTTCGGTTGATTACTTTCGCGTAAAACGTTCTTTATGATTCTTAGTAAGAGAAAAAGACTTTACAGGTTGGAGTAAAGTTTCGCACTTAAATTGATTAAATGAAGCCCACTTTGAAATATTCATGACTCTTATCTAGTCGGCATATTTAATATTTTTCGTAGGCTGCTTTATCTTTATGTCGATAAAAAAGCAGTCGTAAAGATTTCGCATCTGATTTAACGATTATACCCAGGATATCGAGACGTTAAATAGAAGAAATAATTTTAAAAAAATTCATCTTTAAACCCTTCAATACTGCGATTACTTTAATTACTTTACAAAGAATAATTTCTAAATATATTTTACGCTACGCCTAAAAGCTTGTCCTCTTGAACATCCAATAAGTATTCCACCTACGCTTCCAAAATTACGTCCCTCAGCCTCCTCCCCAATTCCCAAAATAATAACCTGGAGCACAAACACAGACGGACGCTCTTTCGGACATATTACCGACCGTGAAATAGAGCCGAGCGACTGTGTACCACCTCCACTTCCCCCCCCCCCCCTCTCTGTACGTCGTCAGACTTTTCGCAATCTATTCGCGCTCGCTCCGCGGCCGACAGCTGCGCCGGGAAATCCGCCGTTATTAAAACTCGCGATTTACGGAAAGCGCGCCGAAGTTTTCGCGCGGCGGCGACGCGTCGCCGCGCGAATTCTGCGCGCGGATTAAATTCCCCCGCCCCCCTCCGTTTTTCCGCGCGCTTGAATTAAGGTAATGGTTATGCGCTTCGCGCGCGAGATTAAAAAAAAAAAAGGAGGAAAAAAAGAAGGAATCGCGGCCGCGAGCTTATTAAGGGGTATTAAAATTTGAGAAACGCTCGTATTCGCCGGGTTTATTGCGCGGCGGAGAGGTTCGCGCGCGTTTTAAAGAATTAGTTGCGAGCTTATTTATGGGACGCAAAGCTGGCTTTAGTCGCTTTGTTGCTTTTGTGTTTGTAATGAACTTTTGAGAGTGATGGATGGCTGGTTTTTTTTTTAAAATACGTTTTGAAGCGGGTCTTATTTGGAAGTGGCTGTAGCCTACTTTTAGTATTGTAAATATTTATTGAAGGAAGAAGAAACGCGTATAAGAGTTTAATTTTTATTTTTATTACTTGAGCGAAGAGTGGAACTTTGTGACTTTTTACTTGTTTCTTTAGATTTTTATAAATTTCTGAAAATAAAGAGTGGATTCGATAAACTTGATTGAATCGTAATTTTGATATTATCATAAGAATAGATTCGATCTACGATTTTTCAACCAGCAGCATCTAATATTTATAGATATTAGCACTTATGAAACTACAAATAGCTCTTCTCTTTTCCTTCTTTCCCACCATAAAATATCTTGTCAAACCTACAAAACCAATGAGCTCAAAACGGCGCCTACATTAATTCCCCGCCTTTATTCCCCAAGCAGAAATTAGCCACCACACGCTCATCGCAAGCTCTAAATTTCCAACAAAACGACTGGCAGCCGCAACGACGACGACGAACGGCGGCGACGAAGACTTGCGTCCCTCGTTCCCCGTCGAAATTCCGCTCTCCTCGCATACGTTAATTGCGCGAAGCCGCAGGCCTTCGAATCTTCCGGCGAGTTTTAATTAACAGCGGACCGCGCGCCGTCGCGGGAGGGAGGCGCGCGGGCTGCCTTTTTAACGGGCCGACGTAAAAACGTAGACGTAAGGGATAGTCGGCCGAGCGTCGTAAAGCCCAGCCTGATGAGGGCCCGACTCGGGGCTTTTCACGACGAATGGCGCAATGAGAATGCGGGAAAAGGCTGCAAGCTACCCGGCTTTATTTTCGGCCTGGTTTTAGGGGATGATGAATGGACGGGTGTATAGTGGAACTTGCGCGCTGCCAGTGTGTTTGGATGGATTTTAATAATGTTTTCGACTTTAGTCTTGAGGGAAGGAATTGTGGGTTAAAAGGGCTTTTAACGAAAACTATTTTCATTTGTCTTTATGGAAGGTTTCGCTGTAAGTAGTAAATGTCGTATTAGTCAGACACAACTGGACGACGAAAGAATTAATATTAAGTCTTGTTAAAATAAACAGTAGCACATTAAAATTTTATTAAATCATAATCATAAACTGTTAATTGTGAAATTAAATTTTAAAGTTTTTAAAAGTTAATAAATCATAAATAGTAATATTTATTAATAGTTAATAAATTAATAAATTTTAATTTTAAGTTTAAAAGTTTGTAATTTTTGCAATACTTTACTCTGTTTTATGAAATTTTTTAACTTTATGCATTTTTTTTGTTGCAGGTAAATATCATCATCATTAAATCTCTCCGAAACTTTTCCGTAAGTAAATGAGCATTCCCAGTGCAAAATTTCTGCCAAAAGCGAAAAAGTACATCACAATACGCCCCTAAATTAACAAGCCCAACGAGGCTCATAACTGAAATGCAGAGCGTAACGAGGCCATCGAAACTATGACACTTCGCAGCCTGGAAAAAAAAAATCTCCCGGCGAGAGAGCGCGCGAGCCTTTTTTAACGAGGGGCATAAATCGCCCCGCGTCCTAATAACTTTTCCGGCCGAGATTTCACGCTGCAGGGGATTTTCCTCCTCCGAAAATCTTGGGACGCGCGCGACGGCGGCGGCGCCCCTAAAATTGCCTGCATATTTTAGAGGTCGCGTCGCAGGCGGGAGACAGCAGCCCGCGCCATTGTCGGCCCAAATATAGCTGCTTGCGCGACAAGTTTTTGTTGTTTCTTCCTTTTGGAGGAAAATTCGATTTTCCACGCCGCTGCTGCTGCTGCTGGAACACGGAACGTATGTCTCCCTTTTAATTTTCTTCTGCCTTTTTCGGGGCTTCCGGGCGAGGTTTATTTCTTGCTTTATGCTCGGGAAACACGTTGATGTTTGAAATTGTTTATTTGACGTAAAAATAGATATTTTTTTGGGTAACTATAATATTTGATTATTAAGGAAATTTTATTAGTTAATTAAAGTGGAAGGTAATATGTAGGCAACGGTGTACTTTCTGGAAAATATTCATTAATTTTACAACTGCACTTTCAAGCAGTACTAAAACAAAATACTGAAATTTCATTACATTTTATGCACCGGTTTTCGAGCTAATACATATTGCACATTATACAAATAACAGTATTTCAAATTATTCAGTGAACTCAAGGATTTATCTAATATTGAAATAACACTCAAAGCCTCCTAGAGAAGCTTTTAAGTAATTAGAAACAAATATCTAGTTTGTTTTTCAAGGTATTTAACAAAGATTATAAAAATGCGTCAAGTCACTTTATTTACTTCAAAAAAATCAAAATTTCTGTCAAAAATTTAAATCGGCAACGCCTCGCAATTCACCGTAAACTCGCAAAAATTCAGAACTCCAGGCAGCCGAATCCATCCGTCCATCCTCGGGTTCGTTCACCCGTCGGCCATCTTACAAATCGCTCTTCGTACCCCTCGAAAAGCCGACAGCCCGGCTGGCAGTCCAACAAAAAGGCCGCCGCTCGCAGCTTCGAGCGTCCATCATTTCCTTCCGTCATTCCAGCCGTGTCCGAAGGACCAGTTTTGGATTTTCCTACGCGCCGACGGCTTATCCGTTTAATTAACGGGGACAATGGCTGACGTCGGCGAGCAGAGATTGCAGCCTCGCGTTTACCTTCCCTCATTGTCTCGTTCGTTGACGCGCTCGCCGCTTATTGATTGTCCCTCTCGAGCAGCGGCAGCAGCAGCAGCAGCAGTAGCGGCTCTTGTTCTGCGTCTGCCGGATCGATAAATATTTGACGGAGTGTATTTATGTGGTGCCTACCTCCCCCCTCCCCCACTTCCCCCGCCTTTCAATTATTCTAGACGCAAACGGGTACTTGTATTTCAAATGGAAAGTTTGGATTTTCGAGAGCTACGAGTTGAAGGGAGCACAATGCCGACGCCAGCCGAGGTTTTTCACGTCTTGTTGGATTATTGAGTTGGCGGACTGCGTAATTTGAGATAGTATTGAATTTCGAGGATTCGCCGCGGGGAAACTCGATACCTCTTGGTGAATAGACAGTCCGCGAAATTTTCAATTTTCGTCCTGGTATTGTTGCGACTTATGAGGATCTCTGCTTTACGGTGGGGTATATATATGTCCGATTAAAAGTGGAGTAGTACGTAGAATTTTAATTTAAAATACTTTTATAATATTATGTATGGTACTGAAGATCCTTATAACGACAGTGATATTATTTATTGAATTAAATACAATGGCAACTCGGAGGATTTTGAAGAGTTCATATTCAAGGAACATTGATTTTTGCATCGTATGTTTGAATAATATTTTCATGTTCCATATCACATTGCTGCTCTCGGCAGTGTTTGATGTAAACTATGAATCCTGTTTCGTTTACCTATCACTAGATGGATTTATTCTTCAAATTTATTAAATTTTCTGTATTCACCGTTAGTCCGTCCTTAAAAAATTGATGATCTGAAGAGTGAAGTCAGTTTATTAATTCGTAATATGATTGGCTGATCGATTTATTCGTGATCTAATTGGCGGAAAAATAGTTGACGCGAGAATTCGGTTATGTAACTGTACGTAAGTGTTCATTTATTTTGCAATGCTTTAATCAACCCCAACAAAGAAAATAGTACGCGCGAAGCGCGTTGGATTTTACTAGTCTATTAAAAAATTAAAAATCGCATTAAAGCAACGCCACATTCATTACTTACCAAAACTTACTCCCAGTCGACGCATCCAACTGAAAATCCTATCTCCATCCCGATCTTTTCAGCCGTCCAAAGCAGAACCCGAGCCCGGGACAGCAGGCCTCATTTAAATCCCCTTCCCTCGAGCTCGAATTTGGAAAAGCGTCGCATTGACATCAGCTCGGCCCATAATGACTCAATAATATCGCATCGGCGCAGCAGCCAGAGAAACAGCGCTCGCACCGCGAGAGCCGATCATCCCCCCCGTCGCATTGAACCCTCCTTCGGCGCCGTTATAACTTAACTCTCGCCCTTCAGCTTCCATCCCCTTGTTTTGCGAGCAGGTAAACGCGGCCACCCGGCCGCGCACAATGTCCTCATTGTTTAGTCCTCGGCGCGATCGGACGATTCCGGCATTGTCGACTGTCGGCCGCAGTCGCGGGGGACGGCTGCTCTTTTGATTCCTGCCGACAGCCGCAGATCGACGATTCAATGAATCTCCCTCTCTCTCTCTCTCCTGCTTAATGCTGCGGGGACACCGAGGGTGGGGCTTTTCGATAAACTTGTTTTTGCTGGGGAGGGCGGGGAGGCATTGTTGGGGGGACAGGTTTATCTGCAGATTACTTTTTTGACTTTATTGTTAACTGAAAGTAGTATTTGGGTATAGCACTTTACTTTTTGCAGTTACAATATTTTAAATGTTAGAATGACTAAACAAAGAAAATTGGTGTAATATTCTAATCTCTTTTATTGAATTTCTTTAAATAAACAATCATTAAAAAGTTTTCTGCGCAATTCAAGTAAAAATGCTCTTTATCTATACGTTATATGATTGAATTAATTCTTCTTTCTGCACTTGTTTTACTTTAACAAGTAGAACCAGTACGGTTTGAGTTAGACCATCATTATGAAAGTTCCGTTCAACTAATGCTTTTGAAATTCTCGGCTTTAAATCTTTTAATGCTTTCGATAAATTATGCAAATGGTTCTACAGAGTTATGAATAAAGAAGTTTCGAATTTAATTTAAAAGTTTAAAATAAATCTCGCATAAATATTCGATTAAAATCCGTTATATCGAGAGGTAAAACTAAATTATTCCAGCTCTTGCACGTATGTAAAAGAATTTTTATTTAAATTTAGTTCGGCTGGACAAAAAAAAATTTGATTAAAAATCATGTTTTCTGCCGCGCGAAAATGCTATACGACGGATAGAATTTTAACGTGCGGTTCGGTAAAAAATTCAATTCGCTCACCGCGAAATCCGATATTATTTGGTTTATTGAACGTAAGCACGGTGAATATTAAAACTAAAGAAAATGGGAAAAGCCTCGTCTCTTTTTCCTCGCTCCAGCTCCAGAATGGTAAAGAGGAAATTAAGGTAACCTATATTTCCGAAGCTGCCAAAACCGACATGCATATTACTGTTTACCTTCGTCTCCATGAGTTTTCTCTTTTCTATTCATTCCGGAGCTGCTCTTATGCAATCGTTTGCGACAAGTATACGATTCACAAATGTTCGCGGAAATCTATTTTCTCTTTCTTTGAATGCTGCTTTCGACATACAATTTATTTGCGGTTTGAAAAAATTAAGCGAAGTGCATTTATTGATTTGCCGGTGAAATTACGATGTTGGATTTAATTTTAAAATATTTCATGCGTTGGTCGCAGCTGTTATTTGATAAAAAACCTTTTTTGTTTAATTACTTTTATTAAAAATATGGATATTGATGAGTTGTATGAAATGTAACATTCAATTTATTTCGTATTATTAAAAAGCCCTCCAAGTATCTTTCGAGAATAAAACACAAAAAATTATTTTGATTAAAATTTATTTTAGATTTCAAGTCAGATACAAGAATAAAATATTTGATTAATTATCCAGCAGAATCGGAAAGTAATTATTGTTTATTGAAAACTATGCTATTTTTATTAAAGCGTTCCACTTAAATAAATGAACAATCGCTCTGCACCGCTAAAGGATTGACGTCATTTATGTAAATTCTGTCACAATCGCAAAAAAGTTTATTGGAAACTCACTTTCAAATTCAGGAAAACAATTTTAATATCAGATATCCTCTGTAATAGAAAGTGACATTGTCAATATCAAACTTTTGTAATCAAGAGTTTTTCAATTTACTACAGTAACGCAGAATAGTTGCAGAAAAATTAGTTTTTACATAAACAACTCGTATTTTACGTTTGTCGTACTTCACACGCGAACTGTAAAGTCGCAATCATTTTCGCCCAGCTTCTTTAATTAAAACTTTTACAAGATTTTCCAAGAAAAAATCTACACCATCAGATAACGTTATATTGCATATCCTGAATCACCAAATGAATAATACTTTATCTAAATTTATTTTGAAACCTCAACAACTTTTTCAAAGAAATAACGACAGCTTGATTTTAATTCTCGCTAATTTGAAAGAAGCAGCAGCCTTCCCGATTACCCGAAAACTCTACTTATTTACAAAAAAAAAGTCCAAAAATAACCCCAATTACCTCCAATTCAGCTCTTCCGCATTCCTCCGGCTCGCGCACTCACCGTGTGCAGCGAGGGAAACGAATCTCGAAGCAGCAGTGTGTGCACAGCGTCTCGTGTACCCCTTTCGCCTGCGCACATACGCACATGTTTACCCCTCTCGCGCACGTACACCTCGTCCCGAGCGGCGCTGCGCACTTTTCCGTACATTGGTGTAATTAAAGGAGCTTTTAGCTATTTTTAAACCAGTTTCTTAGGAAGGCTAGATTGCTATTATGTATTATCATTATCAAATAATTGAATATGTTTGCTCGGCGGACGTGCATTTTACGCTGAGATGTACAGGGTAATTGAAAAAGTTTGATGCATTATCCATCGGGGGTGTTGCTACGCGAAACGGCGACGGGTTGGTGGGAGTGATGAAGAATGTTAGCTTTTGAGAGGGGTTTGTTTCTGCTTTCTCAATGAGTGTGGAACTCCTTGATGCTTCGCAATGAAGAAAAGAATAGTGTTGGTTTTAATGTCGTTTGAAAACGTAAAGAAGTGATTTACTTTACTTTATATATTAAAGTATAATAAAAATCTAAAAAGAAAATAGTGGTTTATCAGATTAGTATTACACAATTGTCACATTTTTATTTGTTTGTATGCAGTAACTGGATTATTGCTGGAACTTTGTTTCATAATTAACATAATTCCATCTGAATGCAAAGCAAATTATAAGTTTGTTCTAGCTAATGCATTATAATAATCATTGCTTGAGGGAACTGCCGCCAAACATTCCACTAATCAAAATACATACATATTGATTCAATGAATAATGTCGAATTCAGAATGTAATTCTGATTTTGTTATTACAAAGAATTAAATTATTGCGTTTCTTATTATAGTATCGAAATTTACAACATTAGCGAATGTTAAAATTCCTGTAATATATATTTATTCTATACCTGGTATATTATATATACCTAGAGAAATTAAATAGAAGTAGCTATTTCAACGAGTTCAATAACAAATAGTCTCACATTCAACAACCGTCATCTTTTATTCGTTTAATAAAATCCTCTTTCCAATATGATATCATCAAATAATTTTATTGTCCAGTATCAGTACAGGTTATAAATATTTCGTTTCCAAAGCAATTTTTTTATTTACGAGAACATTTAGGTAATATTCATAATTTTTTAAAGCAAAAATTCTGCGTTTATAAAGTTTAAAACTATACATAGACTTTTCGCGCAAGCTTACGCCTCATTTAAATGTCCAATTATTTTTTTTTCCTCTTTGTTCTCTTTGACCTCTTTGAAAAATTAATCCACAGCGTCGGATTTCATTAATGGTCTTACCGGGTCTTACATACTAAAATTCACGCAAAGTGCAGCATCGGCAACGACGTCAGCGCGAAAATAAAAGCGAAATTTCGCGTTGAGGCCGCGGGATAAAACAAATTAAAAGAGAGTGTGGAGCGAAATTGAGTACAAGACTCATTCCTCGGAAACTGACACTGATAATGGAAGAGAGAATGAACAATTACGACGTCGGTCTCGACGCAAGTATGAGGCTTTATTAAATTACCCCAATTACACACTAGTCTCGTTCATTATTTCGCGAGATGAGGACGGCCAGTGAAATTTTTAACGCGAAAGAGGGAACGATAAAAGCACACCACTTTTTTCCGGCTCTTGATAGAAAATAGTTCGGTAACTTTGTTTTCTTGGTGAATGTTGAATTTTTAATGACTGCTAAAAATAGCTTCGTGCTGCTCTTTTTGGAAGTAAATCGTTATCCTAAAGTAAACATTTGTCTTGAAGGTAATCCACAATAAACGTGTGTAGACCTACGTAAACGTAAAATTTTAAATAATGCTTCGTTAAACAGAGGATAGAAATAGAAAAAAAGGCAACGATAAAACTAAAATTTATTCCTGATACATTTTCAACCATAAATAAAGTAAGCAAAAGCTAGTCTTCATTAATTCAGCAAAATTTCAGAACCTCTCATAAACAGAGAATATTATTAACAAAAATCTGCATTGAATTTTCTTAATATTTACACACACTCTCTCGCCATTACCGCTCTTTCGGAACGTCGAGCGGCAGACTCTTCCGGCGGCGGCCGTCGCCGCCCGCGGCGTTTACGGGAGGAAAAATTACGCGCCGCTTTCAGGCAATTTCCCGGGAAAATACGCATCTGCCACCGTTCTGATCGAAGGAAGGCTGTGGACGTGGTTTAAGATGATTTGAGAAATTTATGGTCGATTTTTCGAAAATACCGAAGATTACACATTTTAGGAAATTTTATTTTCAAGGATGTGGCAATAATTTATTGGGAAAATTTATGATTGAAAAGAAGAATATATAATAATTTTAAATATTGTTCTTTTTAATCAAAAATAATAAACCAAAATATCTCAAAACGAAATGACTAGTAATCAACACTTTTAGTTTTGTACAGCAATGAAATTTAAGGATACTCCCAAAACTAGAAATACTTTCGGAAGAATAGTTAGAGATAGTCTTGTCATGCGCCACCTGAGGGCGACGATGCAACTAACTTCTTACGAGGCAACTAAACACACCCAAGTAGTTCCTGCATAGTTCATTGTGCTAACTGAATGCGAAAATACTTTTGAATAAGTAATAACTACTCATTAAGGCTAAGCATAAGAAGCTTCCCCCCCGAACAGAATTCTCCAACTATCGCGATCTTAGAGATTCCTAATATGTCTTGCAAAATTATAAGCCTCTTTTCCAAATTATTTAAAAAGCCAATTATTACTCTAAGGGTAATTACCAACTTCTGCCTCCCTCATTCCGCCTCTCCAGGCACCGGAGTCTTAAGAAGCCACCCCCGTAACGGACTCAAAAAAGGCACTTTAGGCCTCCGCAGGGAGAAAAGCGACTTCCGCCATTATCGGCGATCGATCGGCCGGTAACATGTCGCACTTTTCTCGCGACTGCGTCTTTCGCTTATTTGGCTTTCTCTTTCTCTCGTTTCTCCGGGCTTCCGGCGGCGAAGATGGCAGTGATTACGGCGATAATGTGGCCCCCGCGCGCAACCGGAGAGAATTCAGTTGCGCACAATGGAGGAATTCTGGTACTTTCATAAATCATACGGAATTGTATTCTTTAGAAAACTGGGCTGTATTCGGGGGAATATTGTGCAGCGGGCAGGCATTGCGGCTGTAATTGGTGTTTTCATCTGTGCCGTGGTTTGAATAGCAGTTAGAGTTTTTTTAAGAGAAATGAATCGGAAGAATAAAAACTTGATGTTTGTTGAAATGTACCTTTCAACTAAAATTTTTCTTCTCAAATATTTAATAAGATTGTATGTTTTTCTCTAAATACTTTTTCACCAAGTAAATGAGAAAATACCTTATTTTCTTCAGTTTTGTTTATATTTTACTTTTAATCTGAAAAGTAAGGGCTTTAAATTTACCCAAAGCTGAATAATCAAGCGTCAATTTTTCAATTATTTTTGGTACATTTTAAACATTGAAACAAAGTCTTTAACCACCAAAGTCCGAACGACAAAAAACTCATTCCTCGACTAATCACCCTCCGCAGAGCTCTCGCTTTTAAATCGTCAAAACTGAGCCAACACAATCCGTGCAGCGACGAATCCGAGCCGTCCGTCATCCGGCGAAAAAGCCAGGCTACCCACATACGTCGAGCAGTTCTCGCGCGCAAAGCCGATAGAGCGCCCGCATGATACTCCTCTTGTCCGTGGACGAGCAGTGCCCCGGTGCATAATTTCAACCGGCGCGTAATTAACCGACGTATGACGGCGCTAAACCGGCCAAAGTGAGTTTCGGCGGCGCGAAATTCCGCGGTGCGACGGATAATCGCGTTTCAAAGGGAGAGGAGCCATACTTAAATGCGACATCGACGGACTCGATGAGCCGCGGGAAGGGAAATACTCCCGGGACCGTATAGCTTTCCGGGCGAGTCGGGAGTTTACGGGTGAAGCGGTTTTTTGGCGAGGTTTTGAATATGGAAGCGGGAATTTTAGTTCGTAATAAAGTTCATTTGATTGCGCTTGCATTATATGCGCAGATTTTAGTCGGGGGTGGAAGTTTAATTTTTGAAATTAGAGTGGAATTTCGACTTTGATCTTTCGCGATGAATAATTTTCGAATTTCACAAAGGAAACGTTTTATTCGGGAGATGAAACGGAAAAATATTTCTGGATAAATAATTAAAGTAAATAGAAAATTCACAGAATGATTTATTGCTTAATTACATTCGTGCAGTTTGTGCAAGTAACAATACAAGTCGGTTAAGCCGTTAAACGAAAGTTAATTAACTTCTTCAATTAAAGTTCCTGCAAATTTACGGTGTTTTTACAAATTTACAGGGGAGTAAAAAACAAATCCTTTGCGCTGTTGCCTGAAATTTCAATGGCTGCAGCGCGGCAGTAAAACGAGAAAGATAAAGCCGCGGGAGAAATTAACCGCGGCGCAAAAAAAAAAAAAAAAAGTGGGCATAAACTTAGAAAAAGGCGGGAGAATAAATTCGCTTGGACGGAAAGGATAAAAAGAGAGCGAGCGACTTCGGTATTGTCTTTGCCAGGTGTACGTATTTGCCTACTGACGCACGAGAGAGAAAGAGAGAGAGAGAGAGAGAGAGACTCAGGTGACCGACAACAAAAAAGCGACGCCGCCTTTTGTGCGAACCCTTTGCCACTCCTCTCTCGGCAGATAAACTTTCCACTCGTCGCCGCGGTACAAATAATTTTTAGCTTGAATCGGCAAGATTTTCAAAGCAGCGCTGCAGACCGTTTCGAAAAAGGGGCGGAATTAAGCAGTGTCTCACGCACTTTGTTTTTCAGCTGTCGAGTGCGTATATATATATATATAACAAGGAGAGAAGCTTTGCGAGAGAATCAGGGATCAGTCGGCGGGGAAAAGAAAAGCGCATTTCCCGGGCCATATCGTTCGTAAATAATTCCAGCTGTTTTCCATTAGCCGCGGCGCACTCTTTTATTTCGCCTCTCCCGCATCCTCTCCGCTCCGGCAATTCGAGGGATGAGATTCTTCGGCTGAAGGGGCAGCTTCCGCACATGGAAATGAGTGTGTGTACTCACGGGAAAATTTGCAGCTCGCCCAGCGGTTTTATGAAACTTTTGCTATCTTTTCAGAGAGCCGCGCGAAATTGCTACGGGGCCGCTCTGGGCGGAGTTGAGGGAAAGATTAGAATGTTGCCGGTGCTGGTTAAGATGGAGGAATTTTTAGTTCCGGCTGCTTTACTTGAAATAAATTCGTCGGGCGCTTTTCAATTAAATTATTGCTCGGAGTGAAGTGGATGCGTTACGTCGGTATGAAACTAATTTGATTTCAAGTTTTAATTAATACCTAATATGCTAGGACTAAATGGATTTTTTAAATTAAATTTGTCTTCAATAAATAGTGTTCGATATGTAAATAATTTCAAATTACTTATTTCCCACTGACTTAATCACCCTGGTAGAAAATTAACCAGTTGGGCTGGTTAACGTGTTAACATTTTAAACGGAGCGCTTTTTAGCTAAAATTGATGTCCAAATTAAATAAAAACAATTGGAAAATTATTTTAAAAGATAAAATATCATTACACTGAAATATTCATGAGCAAACATATATTTAATTATTTGATATAATAACAAAAAAAAATAGCAATTTGTCGTTTTCAACTACAAAACAAGCTAAGAATTGGCTAAAAACAGCTTAGCGTTTCTACCAGGGCGTTTCTTTCCGAAACTACTTCCAGCAGCAGTCGACATCGAAAAGAACTTCGGCATTATACTTTTCAATCGAAGCGCGCCGTCCCCCGTAAACGAATCGAAACGGCAAAGAGAACGTCCCGGAGTCACGTATAAACAAACGATGCGCCGTTAAATCAAGCGCGCCTATTTATCGGAATTCCACTTCCGCGATTTCGGGGTCCGTGCAATTTTAGGAACGATTACTCCCGACACAACCGGGGCTCGTTGTTGCCGATTCGCGGCGCGGGCGGAGAGCGAAAAATTTCGCAGAACGATCACGTCGCAGACTCCCTCCCCCCTGGATTATATGCCGAACACGCGGAGGCGCGAGATTGTGCTGCTTGGAGCTCTGAGAAATAAGAATAAGGGAAAACGTCATTTCTCGGCTCGGCGATTTCTATTTTCGAGGGCCGCTGCAGTTCGTGTCGACTGCATTTTTCGGGATTTTCCGTTTGAGCCTCTTGGAATTAGTTTTGGATTCGGGGGTTTTAAGGTAATTCGGAATTCGCTGTTGTGTTTGGAAGTGACTGGAATTTAGGATGTCGATATTAGGGAAAATTAAATTATGTATTCATGGATAAATTATATGTAAATATAATCTTATTGTACTTTTAAATGTTCTGGAAATGTGTGCTTTTGCATCTGATATAAGCTGATGCGGAAATAAAACTTTTATTAGAACGAGTTTTATTCAAATGAATTGACTGTTAATTTTTGCAGAGTTTTACTTTCCAGGAAATTTTAATCTTTTGCGATATTCTAATCCTTGCAATGCTCACTTCTAAGTAGATTTAACCGAGTAAGTCTTTAAGTCTTATAGTAGTTTCCCGTTTTATTTAGCTCACTGAAGCTTTAGTCTGTAAGAGCGTAATATTATAACTAAATCTGCTTTAAAATTGCTGAATTATCTCGGAGAATTAGTACTTAAACGGATAGTCCGGAAGCATGAAACGAGTATTACGAAGATGATTGCGCTCATTAACCGAAGAATTCTCGCGAATTATACTAATACTGGAAGAAGTAGAATCATCAAAATTCTTAGTACGATATTGTTCACTTTTAAAGCAGGAATATTCTTGTGCTTCATCATCTTTTCCAAAATTTGCCAAATTCGAATCAACTTTAAAAGTTTTAATTTAGAATCTGCGGGACTGACATTCTTTGAACCACCTCCGTTGAATGCCATCTCTACAGAAATGAATAAGTGAAATTAGTCGTTTACTTATTCACAAAAGTAAACAACTTATAACGTAGAATAAGTATATATGGATTAAATTTGCGTCTAGACGTAGAACTTATTAGACAAAGTTTTTCTCGCGCATAAAATAATAATACTCCTCTTTGTTTCAGGTACGATCTCTTACATTCAACCTTAACAAAACATCAAGTAAGTTAAGCACAGACAGCATTAATTTTTGCCGCTTCCGTCTCTCCCCCGATTTCAATCCATTTCTCAGAGTTCCCCCGAAGCAAAAAGACAAAGTCCAAGGCAGCATTTGTATCCAATAGAATCAAGTCGGGGAGAAAAATAATGGCCCGACGGTGAAAGTGCAGTTCGCGTAATCCGAGAGCAAACGGCGAAACAGCGAGAGAGAATCGAAGGATCCCGGTTCTCCGCCCCCCCCCCTCCTCCCGTATAATGCGCTTCTCTTACAAGAAATTCCTTTTATCATTTGCCGCGTAACGAATGGCTACCATAATGGAGCGCGGACTCGCGGGATTCGCGTAATAGATGAAGTTTTTCTCCCTCCCCTCCCCTTCGAAGAGCGATTCGCCGAGTCATTTCGCGTCTATAAAATCACGGTTGGGAGGGGAAAAGTTTTGCCGGGGTAATGGCTGGTCGTCGTTTTGCGCTGTTTAACGGGTATTTTGGCTTTTCTCGGGTGTTTTGGGAAGGGTTGGATTGCGATTGGAAAATTTGGGTTAGTGAGAGTTTGTGGGTGATCTTTGGGTGAAATGAGGTGGGGAATTTTGAGGTCATTTCGTTGGAGCGAGAGGGTTCG
Organism: Ormyrus pomaceus; assembly: GCA_900474385.1. Taxonomy (NCBI): domain Eukaryota; kingdom Metazoa; phylum Arthropoda; class Insecta; order Hymenoptera; family Ormyridae; genus Ormyrus; species Ormyrus pomaceus. The sequence goes on along the minus strand of UCOM01000562.1, from coordinate 7,958 downwards.
AAGTTAGATTTTCAAATACCAGTGTTTTATAAAGAATTTGAAGAGTCTGTGATATTATTACAACTCTAATAATACTAAAACATGAAATAATTACGTTAAAAACTGCAATCAAGATTTTATTGAAGCAAAATAAGCACCTGCCATTCGAACACTAGTGTCCATTCATCTTCCAATGCAGAATCCCTTAAAAAAAGCAAACGTACCCTAAAAAAAAAATATTAAAATATTTCTCTAATTCTGCGTACTAATTAATTCACGAGGATCGCTCCTCGTTACATCTAACGCATCCATTAATTTCCCCGATACGCATCTCCGCAGCAAAGCCAATATTTACACGACTCCGTCTTGTTGTCCGATCCACTATTCCGTCCCGTGCAAAGGGGCAGCAATAACCTGCAGATAAAGAAGAACGACGACGCGGGAAAGCAAAATAATGCAGCTCCCGTTTTCAGCGAAAGGGAGCACACCCGACGAGTGATTCGATTACGCAAGGTGTTCGGCCACGCGTGTTGGGGGGTAGCAGGAGGAGGGGGGGGGGCGAAGAACTGCTTTGAGGCAAGAACCGGGTTATCTTCGCGCACGAATGAAGCGTGAGCGAAGAAGGTTGACGCGACGCGCGTCGATATGTATATAAACTTGCCCTTTGACGTGGCGGTGAATTTTTTATTCGGTTTAGGTGCTGAGGAAATTCTCGAAATCTTCGATAGAGGGAAGTGAGTTTTGGGAGAGTATTTCAGTAATGAGACAAGTTTTCGTGAGAAATTATTTTTGGATCGGGAAAATACGAAAATTAGAATATAAATATGAGTGTTTTACTAAATTTGATAATTAAATTTTCGTAACAATGCATTTTGTATTCAAAAACTTTTATTTTATTACATAAAGTTACAAATATCTTCTTTAACGCATTTGACCAGAAATAAATGCGGTTTGTATTTATCAATCGATTCATTCAATAATGAACTACCAAGGATAAAATGTACATTATTTTAATTTCAGCTCCTAAAAGGCAGAATAAATTTTAAGCCTCTTAATTTACTTTCTAAGAGTCGCCTGCATTTATTTTCATTACCTATACGTTTACATTCACAGCCGTTCCCGATTCACGATCAAAGTTTTTACTCGAACATCGGAGCAGCGGCCAGAAATAAATAGCGCCTCAATTCGACCGAAAACAGTTAACGAAATAAATCGCGCTGCAAGCGACGTAAAAAGCGAACTAATGAAAGTATAGGACAGAACGACTGTAATGCTCTCCTGCGCGGAAAAGAAAAGCCGGGAAAAGAAGCGGGGCGCTCAGGCAAGAATCGCAACCGAACATCAGAAGTCTTTTAGGAAGTCCTCAATATTTCACGTAGTTTTCCAAGGCCTCGGCGTTTTCTCTTGTTTTACCGCCCCTCCGCGCCGCTTTCCTCCCATTTACCTCCCCATTTTTTGTGCCCCCACCCCCTCCACCCCTTGGATTTTTTTCCCGTCGAGCGCTTTAGCACGTCCAGCATCGTATATATCCCTGCTTATCCGAGCGGACCTAAAGCCGCGGACTTGAATCTTCAATGACGGCGGGCGAAAGAGAGAAATAAGCTGCAATAAAGCGGGGCTAACCAGGAGGTGGAAGTAAATGAGTCGAGGAGTGCAGTGGAGTAGGAATTTTGGTAGTTTATTGTTTTATAACGTGTAGATTTATATTTTTACTACGCTAATTAATTAGGGAAAATGAAGAGGAAGAGTTTCGTTCTTTTATTTACGTGAAAATGTTACTGAAAATACTTTTTAAAGTTACTGCAACTCTGGAAAAGAGTGCACAGTACGAATAAGGTTTTTATAACAATAGAAATATCTTTTTATCTTGCTACAATGGACTTAAATACTCGAAAAAACATAAATCTTTTGTTGAATATTCTTTTGCGACTTATCTGAATTTAGCAACTTCATATTCTGCCTCAAAGTTATTATCATTCCATTTCGTAAGCTGTTCCCCTAGATACTAAAAATTGTAAAATTCCCCATTGTCTGACTAAACTCAACATCTTCTACTACATTACAAAGCAGGTTGTTACAAATGCCCTTTCAGCCTTCCACTTTACCATCCTCGCGCCACACTCCTCCCTAAAATCGTTAGGCGAGCGTCGCTTAAAAACCCGGCAAAGCATCTCACCTCCGGGAAAACAGCATCGCGAGCCGAGAGCGAAAGAGAGCGGGACGTCAGGCGGAGATAAATTCAGGGCTTCTGCATCTTTAACCCGGCAAGTGCGAGTCGAGGATTATCGGATACGGCGCGTCGGGCGTATCCGAAAACGTTCGATAAGACCGGGGCTAATAACGAACAAGCGGCCCCGTCGCTAATCCCGTACTTTCTTACGAGGCGAGATAAACGAGGCCGGCTTCCGGCTTCTCCGAGCTTCCAATAATATTTCGTTAGGTTCGCGCACGCTTTCTCGCACCCGTCAAATTTATTTTCACTTTAAGGCCCGCTGGATTCATTTATTTTCCACGGGGCGAGGCCTTGGTTTAATGTCGAGGCGTGTATACTTGGTTAACAATAAACGTGATTTATTTGCGCGGCCGATTTTGCGTTTGTAGGAAGATATATTCACGGTGTAGCTTCTTAAATCTTTTTCATTTTACGACTAACTCGTAGAAATTTGGACAAATTTTTGATTACATCATTTTAATCAACCCGCCAAATGTCTAAGTTTTAACAACCTCTTCATGAAAACTGTAACGCAAAATTTGGGCACGTGGTTAAGAACCCTTTGTATATTTTGCATGGAGTTGTATACAAAAAGTGACCATAAGATCGTAAAGATCTTATGGTCATGCAGTTTCAACCCTATAAACACTATTCCCTTAAATCACCCTATAAACCTTATTTTCCCCTAAATTACTTTTTAACACAAAAAGTCGACTTTTCTCACGCCGCTAAAAAGCACCAATTCGAACAGAAGACACCGAACAATATTACTTACCCAAACGCTTTTATCGAACTAAACAGTATACGATTCGCGAGACGCTGAAAGCAGTATAGGCACAAGTCGGGATGGGAGAAATTCTCCGGTTACCATAATAGAGGCACACGTGCGATCCCGGGCATTTCGCGCGCTTCCATTTTGCCCTTCGCCTAGGGCTACTTCCCACCTTGCTCCGAACGCATTCCGCTTGCCTGGATATGACGATTCGAAGCCACGAGCTTTGCGCTGAATTGCTACGCGTCGGCCGGGCTTTCGTGAGCTGAAGAGAAGACGAGCGTGCGGTGTTTCTTTATTTAGGGGTTCGTTATTTGCTCTATGTTGGAATATTATGGATTCCTCGATTCTTTCAATGTTTTCAAATCTATTTCAAATTAATTATGCATGCTTTTTTAATGATGTTATTTTGAATGTGTAAAGAAGTTTTCTTTCGTTCCGTATCAAACAAATAATTTGTTTATACTTTCTGCAAAAAATTATTTCAAATAAAAATCTTTAAAAAATCGAACCACCACGTAATTTTTATCGAGTGGCAAATTTCCAATCGAGAATCCTCACCACCGACCGACTGATTTCCAGTTCCAGTCCGCGTCTCCGTTGCACTCTCGAAAAGGAAGACGATTCCCGTTCGAGAAGCATAAAAAGCCACGAAATAAACCGAGAGCTCTTGGCGAGCAACAAATAATGCCCTAAAAGGAAAGCAATAATTCGCCGCGGCACGAAACGAGCCGGGGCACATCCCTCTTCCCTTTTCTTTTACAGCCGGTCGTGCATCTGGAATTCTCCCTGAAAAAAAAACGAGCTAAAAACCACGGGTTTTTCCGCGCGAGAAGCCCCATTCTCTCTCTCTCTCTCCTCGGAAGACGCGAGGAACGTATATACCGCGCGGCATTTCGCCTTAACGGTCGGCCCGCGAAATGTCCCTCCACGTGTGCGCTGCCTCCGTGTAAAATGGAGGGGCATTAAATATCGCTCGCTCGCGCAAAATTAAAGCCACTTGCCGAGCGACGGCCTGAGTGCCGGCTAAAGTTGAGGGCCCCCTCCCTCCCCCCCGGAGATATGGGAAAATATATTTATTCGATGGTCTAATAAGGAGGGAGGAAGTTTGTTTGCGCGACCGCAATGCCTGCCAGCGAAAGCGGCGAAGACGACGAGCTTCGCCCGGAAAATTGAATTTTCTTGCCGAAACGAGCGCTCATGTAAATGTTAATTAACCGGCCTTACTTTGGACTTGATGAGATTCTTTGGGAGGGGGAGAGGGGTTAGTTTTTGAGGTTTCACGGGGGCTTTCTAATTGCCGGATAGGATTTTTTTTTTTTTTTTCGTTGGGCAGGCGAGATTACGTGGGGTTTGCGTATGGCGTATGAACGTTTTAATGGAAGATATGAAGAGGAGAGTATGTGCTTACGAAATTTATTTTAGCGGTGCTTATTTTAATAATCCCGAGCAAACTTTTTAGCTGAAATTAATTCTTTGTTAAAAGAATATTATGCGTTAATCTATTCAGTCTGTATATTATAGCGTTACTGCTTTTTCTCTTTTAGTTTAACTTTTTACATTTAGTTGGAGTAAATGATCTTTAGGCTTCTTTATATGGATCTGAATTAACGAACGAAATCATCATTACCAAATTACTCAAGTTTCAACAAACTTTTCTTCCCGCAGAGTCTAAAATGTAATGTAACGCTTGAAAGCCTCCGAAACGTTAATAAACAATCGTAAAACTAACTACAGAGCGGAAACCTCTTAACGCTCCTGTTTGCTGCATTTCGAAACGAGGCTCATTTTCCGCGGCGCCGTGCAGCTTTCGAAATTCCTTACCGGCGGAGTTGGCACACTTGGTCGAAATTCGGCCGGGGTAAATTCTGCCGCCGCGCCGGTCCAACGAGCTCCCGAGAAAATTTACGATGATATACGCGAGTTCGTGAAATTAATTAAGACGAAAGTTCGGACCTCCGAAGCCTCGTTTGCCGGGACTCGAACCCCCCCTTCCACCCGGTCGCCTTTAAACACTCGCCGAGCAGGTTGCACTTTGCTGAATTATACATCGGCTGCGAGAGCGCTGCGGGAGGGAGGGAGGGAGGAGTGTGGCACGGCTTTGCTGCGCGCGAAATGGTGATTGTTGAAGACTTATCGGGCCCGATCACTTTGACTCGCGGGGAATAAATTCATTTTTAAGCAGGGAGCTTAGGCAAAGTCTTTGGTTACAGTGTATTATTCGATGTTTTGAAAGATCTTATCGGAATCGGAATATTTGTATAAAAATGAAAATATTTAGATCATTATTATTATTATTATTATTATTATTATTATTATTCAAATTCAGAATTATTATTGAAACTCAAATCTTTGAAATATTTAACAAAAAAGATTTAGATTTCGTTTTACAAGAATGACTTTTTTATAACGATAATTGATTGATAAAAGAAACTTCAATAACTTTGATTTGATGCTTGATATAGGCAAGAAGGAGTCTTTACGTGTTATAAATTATTCCTTGAACAACCGTCGGACATAAAAGAATATTAAATCACTAATCGATACACACACCATATATTTTATTTATTAAAACTACAATAACACTTTTATAATACAAATCAGAATCAATTTTTACAATTCAATCTACCCAATTCCCAAAATGACTTCTTTCATCCGAAAATTCTCCTTTCTCCCAGCAAGAAAATCCAAATAGTTTTTTTCCCACCCGGATCCTTCTGTCTTCCAGCGGACCGAGAACGTCCAGCCAAAAGTTACAAATTAAGCCGGCCTCCAAAAAACCACATCCCCGATCCGCGCGGCGGTCCAATCAATCTCCCTTAATCCCGAAATGAAGCGTATAAAGCGGCGATTTATCGCGGCCAAAAAATCTCGAGCATCGAGACAAATTGATCTCGCACACACACATACACACACACACACACGCACGCACACAGTGGTATTTGCATCGGGAAAGAATCCGCTCCCTGAAAGCGCAGAAGGACTCTTCGAATAACCGATTGGCCAAGCATGCGGGAGGCATAATCCCGGTGTATACTCCGAGGATAAGACCTACGAGGCCTCGTATTAGAGCTGTAGGTCGTTAAGATAACGGCGGAATTCGTCTTTCTTCTCTCCGACTTGGTTCTTGGATGGTTTCTTTTTTTTACGGAGGGAAGGCGATCGGTTCGCTCGGAATTGGAGTTTGCTTTTGAAAAAGCAAATTTAGAAAGTTTTTCAATAGAGACCGGCCTTATCGACTCGGGGAGGGAAAATCTTTCGCTTTTTACTACTTTTTTTTACTTTGTTCTCGCCTTTATGTTAACTTTCGAAGTAGTTTCTGCTTGTCGAGGAAGGAGTAATTAGTTGGTTCTGTTTATTGCTGTTCAGTAACAAGAATCTTGATTAAAAAAGTAATCAAAGTGGGAATTTTTTTGATTCGAAGTAATCTGTGAAAGCAGTCACAGAAGAAATTAAAAAAATGTTACTGGTTTTATTCACTTTTGAAATGCCACATTGAAATGCCAAGGCAGCAAAGAAATGAAATGTTACTCGGTACATAAATAAACAGAGCAAATTAACGTTTCCATTCAATTTAAATGGTAACGTATGAGTAGTTACTGAGAATATACGGTTATGAGCGGTTATGTAGAATGGCATAATAAATAACATCTTCCACATTAGCAAAGCGAAGGCAGTTACATAATAAATATATTTCATCTGCACTGTACAAGAAACTCGTATTTCGTTATCATTTTTAAGCTCTCCTACAAAAACTGATTCCATTTTTTTACAGAGAAGCCCTCTAATAGTTTTGACAATTTTTTTAATATCGATTGAAGACTAGAACAATAACACGTACATAACATCATTTTACAAATATATAAGTACGAGACAATAACAAGCGATAACAAACGATGACACGCGACTTAGATTCTCCCAAGAGACAAGGGGCCCGAGGAAGAAAAAAATTGAAATCTCCCCGAAAGTAAATAGAACTATTTTCGGAACAAACGGCGCCTTTTTCTTAGCTCCTCTCTCCCAGCCCCGGAAACTTCGCCCGTATATATGCACTATATTTGTCTCCATCCCCCGCGAGCCTGCAGCAATTTCCTTTCGTCGTCCGGCGCTCGCCTATTGCTTTTCCTCTATCTTTCTTCCCCCTCCGCCCCCCTGTCTTTTGTCTCATCGCGCTCCCCCGCCATTTGTTTGCGCTACTTTAAACGCACTTCGTAAATTTCGCAGCGACGATTTTTCTCCCGAACCGCGCCCCGGCTTACGTCGCTCTGGCAGAGGAGCTCCTTCCGAACAATCTGGCTGCCTTTTTTTTGCTGCGGGACTTTTGCGCGCAGTTTTTTGGGATAGATTTTGTGTGTTACGGGGTTGGGACTTTCTAGGTTGAGAGCTGCTAACTTGGCAAGTGATGCTGAAAGTTATTCAAAGAAAGTGATTAAAACACGTTAAAGATGTAAATAAATAAATTAATTAAAAATAGTATCTGCGAAATTAAGAGCCCAGGCAGTTAAAGTAAAGTAGAAAAACAATTAAACATAAAATAAAATTAGCGCACATTAGCTAAGCAAAAAAATGCATAAAAAAAGTGCCCAATCAAAGTCGGAAAACTCGAGAAACAAAAAAAACAAAAGAGAGAAAAAACAGAAAACGCAGCGTTCGAATACAGGAGCACATGCGAATAGCAGGGAGAAAGTGCCGCGTATTCTACGCGGCTAGTTATACGTGCGCCCTTCGAAGGAGTCAACGTAGATTGGTAAGTAGAGAGTTTAAGGTGGCTCCGGCGTTGCGGGCCGTATCATGAAGGAGCCCTGTGAGGGGCACTAAATAATATGCTTAAAAAATTATGTAGATAGGTTAACAATGCTTAATTGCGTTCATTGTTACGTATTTTTAATTAAGAAAACCCGACAATGCCTGAGACATTAAAAAAAAAATTATTAAAAATCTTAGTCTCCCTAAATTGCTCCGTCAGTGAGTGCAAACATTTGACAACATAGAATT
>UCOM01000561.1:0-73415 GCA_900474385.1 Ormyrus pomaceus | reverse complement strand
CCCCCCCCCCGTTCCGTCAAAATTCAGTCCTGGCCCGTAACTCTTCCGGTATCTTATCTGCCATCGTCGAAATTTTGATCTCCCTTGCACAAGTCGCCCCCCCGCGCCCGCTAAAATATGACCCATAGAATTCCAAAGAATCGTGCATAACGCGCCATTGTTTCCACGCAGAACAATAATCCGAGGAGAGGCGCCGAAAGTCGAAACCTTACAAAATCGTCGAAAAAATCAAAAAAACATCGCGCGCTCAATGAGAAAATTAGTCTTCCCGAGAGCGCCAGAAGTCGCGCGGAATACGTCCCTTGCGCAATCGCAGCCGTGCCTCGCGCCAATGTCGCGCGCGCTCACCCTCGATATATGCTCTTTATACGTGGAAGGCGCAAAACTCACCGCGGGGCGCGCGCGCGAGGAGCCTCGAGATTCATCCTTGGCACGTATAATATAAACGCGAAGGTGGGGGGGGAGGTTGTAGCGCTGCACGGTGGTCCGCGGATTGTTTTCAGGGTGCGCCGCGCCGATCGATTGCTACACATCCAAGGCTCTCTCCTCGGCGCTCTCCGCGAGGCGAGCTTCTGTGTTTTTCGCGAGATTTAGCGAATCGCCGATGTGCTGTGTCGTATCTCTCGGCTTCTCTCTCGGCGCTCGACGATTCGCACATGATTCAAACGAGCCTCCCGTGTGAAAATCGGGCCGACGAGCTGAGAGAAGGCTTCTCTTTTTCCCGCTGAACGCCGGGAGAATAGATAGCGCGCTTTAGTTATGGGGCTTTCGTAAAATTTGCTAAGGGGAAAATCGGGGGAACTAACGGGTATCGAGAGCCGCCGCGAACGAGCGGATTTTTGATTGAATAAAATTAGAATGGAGTAGAATTTCAATAAAAGTTTTATATCATAGTAAAGTCAGTTCTCAGATATTTGAAAACTATTTAATGAATATCGTCAACGTCGTTAAAACTTTTGAACGATTTTCCGTAGATAGTTTAATTATATAATGCATTTTATAAACCGCTCAGCGCAATATTTTTTCATCAAATTTAATTAGAAGTTTATTTAATTTGTAAATAGGGTTATATTCTAAAGTCATGCAAAAATATTTCAAAGCGCCCAAGGTGAGACACTATTGAAGCTGAGCTTCATTCATGCATAGTGTATGCGGTATAAATGCAATAATTGCAGTTGTAAAACTAAACCTAAATGCGGTGCAAAAGTACACAGCCGCTAGTTATCGCTAATTGGCGTCAACTGCACGTGCCGCGCTTCTGCATGTATGAAAAGGCTCGGGCTTATCTCCGTTCTATTATACTATTTCAATAAATCTTAAATTATTTTTACTCAACGCTTTTTACAGAAATATAAATAGTAAATAAAAACTGAAGAAGCACTTTGAATTCTCAAGAGCGTTTAATAATTATATAAACGTGCGAACTGAAATCTAAATCTACAAATTTAATTTAAAAACTAATTTTAATTTAATACTTTACTCTCAGAAAAAATGTTAAAAAAACTCGTGTTTAGATTAGTGATTATAAATTGTAAAATATGCATTTTAGAAGCCGATTAATTATTCTGTTGACTTATTTTCGACGAAAACTAAAAATCTTTATAAATATTCATTTAACAATAATATAAGACACCGAAAAAAATCCTGTTTATGGCTTCCTTACAAGACCTCACCAAAATTTCTTAATAGAAAAAAGCCGTGCTGCGCGGGATTACGACCCTTCTCATGGAATATACCGCAGTACAAAGCTTCAGCGATTTATCTTCATCGAAAATAAAAAAAAAACCTTTCGCAAAATTACAAATTCATCATTGCGAAACTGACAAAAAATAACTTGAGTTTCCAAAAATAACTTTTCTCCAGATAATTTTATCATTTATCTATCCTTGGAGCTCATTTTTGTCAAAATCGAATAAAAAAGTAAAGTCACATTTAAATCCAAACTCAATTTCCACTGACACAGCTTCGTATGAACTGAAAAGAGCAATAAATACGCCGAAATTGACTTTCAACATCAAGACTATATATAGCATCTGATATGGCTTTTATAAAATTGAAGCGATCACAGAAGCTCAACTCAATATAATATGATTATGGCTTGTAGGAGAGCGTTTGTTGAAACCACAGAGAAAGCAATGCGTAGGTGGTGCTAAATACGAGGGCATAATATAGGTTTAAAATATTTCGTTTTATGAACTTCGCAAAATTAAAGAATTTTTTTTTCCTTTACTTAAAAAAAAAAACTCGGTTTTGCCTAATAATTTAATTTAAGTAACGCTACTTCTTGCCAGACCCGAAAAGCCCCATATTTCTTTTTCGTGAGCAACAGTTACATAATTGGCAGCAGCAAACGAAATTTACATAATTAAAATAAAAAATAAAGATCCAGCGACAAAAATGAAAGTTTCCCCGCTTTCTAAACAATGCTTCTTTTTTTTTTTTGCACGTCGCAGGTGCGAATTATCGTTGCCATTGAAATTTTTGTGAGCGGCGCGACGAGACCGCGCAATGTGGATCTTCCAAGTTCTTTCACCTGACACGAGCGTTGACTGATGTTTTTAAGAGATTAACCGAGCTTGCGAAAACCGTTCGGCTCCTCGCATATAAAGCGAGTAAAAGTGGAAGAAAAAAGCTTAACCCACATCAGCGAAGTTTACTTATTTGAAAACTAAATTTCTGAAGATGGAATCAACGTCCGCCGGCGGGAAATACGTAATGATTCGATCGAACCGCGCTGAATGGCGAACTTTAAAGGGACCTTCGAATATTCTTTTTCATGAATGATACGATCAAAGGTTAACGTCCATTAAATAAAACGTGTATTTTAACGCTGCCAATTTATATTTTTATATGTGTACCCTGAAATTTTTTATTGAGAACAATGGAAAACACAGTGATTTCATCTGTTAAAAAGACATATCGGGCCTCATCTGCGTTACAATGAATTCGCAGTATAATTACGATTGTCCGATACATGAAATTCTAGAGAAAATATTTGAACTTAAAAGCCATATTAAAAAGCTAAATGAAGCTCAAACAATTGTCAGTTTATTTAGAAACCCAAAATTAGACGTCATTATTAAACCTTTTAATTTTTTTCAATTTTAAAACGTAAGATTTAAAACATCCTTATAAATAAACTTCCAATTTCCACTGTCCCAAGTAAAATAATTGCGCAATAGCTCCCAAAACACGGAATAATAAGCAATTCAATAAGCCGATTCTCGCTTTCTCACCCCGTATATTTAACCTTTTTCTGCAGCTGTCAAATAAAGCCCGAGGGGATATTAGATTACGCGACAAAAAGAAGCCTCGTCGGCGGAACGCAACTTTGTGGAAACAGATAGAGCTGAGAAAGTGAATCCCGGTGATGCCAGGAATGCGCCCCACGAAATAGCAATAAGACCACGACACATGTCGGGACAAAGACAAGGTGTATACTCGAGACAGAGAAAAACAGCAATGCTTAAATCGAGTCAGGGCGTCCTAAAAGCATTCTGGTATCGGCAGTAAGCCACGTAAAGGGGGGCGCCAAATTTTTCTGAAATTATTTATACACTGAGAGAAAAAAGTATATAGTAAAAATTACAAATAATCTTGTAAAAATTACCATACTGTCTAGAAAAGCCACCACAGACTGTCAAAAACAAAAAAATTACTACACTTTGTAAGAAATTTTACTATACTGTTTGGTAAATTTTCCAATAAAGTATGGTAATTTTTTTGGTCTTGACAATCTGTGGCAGCCTTACTAGGCAGTATGGTAATTTTTACTAAACTTTTCTCTCAGTGTATCAAACATTAGAGTCATTCAGTGTTTGTTCCCGAATGCTTAAATTATTTTTAAACCCTTTTTACGACCGCCGAATTTCCTATGAAAAAAGGAATCTTCGTCGCAGTCAGTCTGCGGACGAACTGCCGAGAGGCCCGCGCGTGTAAAAAGGATGTTTGTTTATCCTCGGGGCCGCATTTTCTTTTTGAAATCAAAAAGACATCGCCGCAAAGTTGCGGGCGATCTTCCGAGAGGACCGCGAGCACGAGGATAATTTGTTTTTGGAATGTTTCTTGGTTGCCATAGCAAGATTTTTAACATTGCGATTTTTGTCAAAACGTCTTGCAGTTCAAGTTTTCCCCTCGAGCGCGAAAGGTAACATTGTATTCCAAATGCGTCTCTATGTTTTAATTTAAATAAAACTCATTAATTGATTTATTTGTACTTCTCCTTTATTTCATTTGATCCGAGAACAGTGTTTGAGCTCGTTATTTATCGGAATCTCTGAACGAGCGTTATTTATTTCAGTAAATATTATAATTCATTCGCTTGGAATTGAAAAAATAAAGTTATAAATAAAAATCAGGTCTAATTAATTCTTATTTGCGCATTAAAATGACGAGCCCGCATACGACTAACCCACTTTCAACGGTCGCCAAGTCGCCTAATTGCACGTTCGCACATAATAACAGTTGCCTAAATCTGCCTATTTCGTGCAATAGCCATAAATCCAGGAAAAGAAGAGCGGCCCTCGAGTCGTCCCGATTAAAAAATGTCCCACGGCAATTTTGTTCGGCGCGCAAGATGCACCAGGCAGGCACACGCAGGCAGCCGCTCACAAAGGAGCAGATTGTTCCTCCTTTTTTTCCCTCTCTCTCTCTCTCTCCTGCTAAGGCGAAACCTTGTTAGAGCCCGCGTTGTTTCTGCATCCTGTAAGTGTAACGCGGCCGCGCGCGCGCGCGTGTGTATGCAAGCGGCGCGTTACGACAGAGATCGCACGCGCGGGACCTCGCGAATAATTGTGTTACAGTCCGCCGCGGACCGGCATCAGCCCGAGCCGCCGCGAGAGGAGGGAAACGGAGCGAGAGAAAGGAAGTGTCGGGCAGACGGCGAGGCGTCCGCGTCATTATCCGCTGATTGCTGCCCTCCTCCGCGGCCCGCCGATGAATGAAGGATTGTTTGCGCAGGAGGTTGGAAAATGTATACTGCCGCCGCCGCGGCAAAAAGCGGCGCCGCGATCGTTAAACTTTCAATCTGACCGGCGATTGCGGGATGGACGGACAATTGGATCTTTAAGATCCTTTCTTTGGCCGATTTGCTTTTCGACGATTGCGGCGAAATGGAATATTCGAAAAATCTTTACGTAACCCCGCTGTTTTGCCGCGAGAAGAAAGTATATTAGCTTTTTGAATGGCGTTTAGATCGATTTACATTTCAGTCCGTTGACGATCGCTGTAAATCGCGGTTTCGTCCCCGGCTGTCGTTTTTGTCAACAATTCATTTTTATGCGTACATAAATTCGCAAATTGCCTCTCGACTAAACATTTGCCCGGGTTTATACATCGCCTATACAAACATTTTCCTAATAATCTGAATACAAAACCCACTGCCGAATCGATATACCAGCAGTTTTTTTTTACGAAGGCTACTCGAAATCATTCGTACCCGTGACGCGGCAGTATACGTGCCATTTGTATTCGCGCGTTCGAGGGAAAATTCGAGGCGCGCGCGGCATTCGTTAATCCGCCTCTAAGCCATTACTCGATCGCGAGAGCTGCTCCCCCGAAGCTCTCCCGGCCGTGCAGCCGGGGATAAAATGAAAACGGGTCGATGCGTGTGTGCGCGTATCCTGTACGTGGAAAGAAATATAGAGGAGCGAGGCAAGAGGATGCGGCGGAGAGGGATGAGGGAGGAAATCGAGTGTGGATATTACATATACTGTGACGTCGAACGGGGAGGGAGAAAAAAGCGGCGAGACGGTCGAGAGCAGATGAAGAACGATCTGCTAGTCTTTTTCTGATACGCATTTTGAGAGTTCAATATTTGTGCCGGAGAAATATTTGCTGCTTTGTAAAGATGAAGTCTACGTTTGCTCGACGTTCTCGGTGTGCGGACTTTGAAAATTCTCAATAAATAAGTCGTTGGCAAAGTTTAGTTTTGCGTTTTAATTACAGGTGCTTCAATGTTCCTTTTAGTAGTTACAATTTGAGCCTCTACGAGCTTTTTTTATGTTCCTAGTTCCTAATAAAAACTTCCGCAAAAAATAGTCGTCAAAAGGCATTATAAACTTCTCACTCTAAAAACAAAAAAAAATATCTCTTTCGTTCAAAACGTTTTTTTACAAACTGTCAAAGTCATCAACAATTAAACCACGCCGCATTCGCTAAAAAATACCTTCAAACCTCAACCCAGCGCAAAAATCTCTGAAACTTTTCCGACCCCCGAGCGAGCCTACGCTCAGCTATTCGAATAAGAAAACTAGGCAGAAAGGACGAACGTGATCCAGAAACTCTCAGGCAAGGGAAAGGGAAAGAGACGCGAGAGACAAAGTTCGCGAACCGGCGGCGGGCTCGAGAGAGTCTGTGCCTCGTGATTGCCTCCGCGTGCTCGTATATATAAAGCCCGCCGCTCCGCCGTGGCGCAACGCCACGCGGAGCCATGCACGTATACACACGACGCCGCCGACGCTCAAAACATCCGGTTCGATCGTCGTTCGCGAGAGCGGCGAAAATTCGCGCTCCATTGATGATAAGCTCTTAATTGCCGTTGCGCAAGTCGAGAGAGAGAGACCGGAGAGGTTACGCGGCAGCGTCGCCGTCTGCTCGGATTTGGCTCGGCCGTGCAGGAAGAGGCCTAGTTTTCTGTTTTTTTTTACTCGAGAGGCGAACGCGGAATAGTAAGATTTGTCGGTTCGAATTTAATCGAGGAATTTCAATTCTTAAGAATAGTGGGGCGGATGTCGCTGCTATATAGAAAGGAGGAATACGTTTATAAGACGTTATCGAATGGAATCTTCGTAAAATGATTAGGGACGGGAAGTGTCGAACAAATCGAATTCCCGAAGGAAATTAAACTGTACTTTATCGATCCTTCGCGCGTCTTATTCGCGAGCTCGACACTTTTATCGGTCCCAGCGTAGTTTTTTTTAATTAAATCGACGCCTCGCTCACATTTCCACACTTCGGCAGTAAACTATATACGTAACGCTTCAAAACTCGAAATCTATAGCGAAGGATCCGTTTAAAATTCCGCGGCATTCGAACTTTCCTCCGTCAGTTTTCGCGCGGCGATACTCCACAATTTGCCGATTCTTCATAATGTTATATCGCACGTGAGGGAATTACCCAATAATATACCCCCAGCTCTCCCAAGATGAAAAATCCTCTCCTGCCCGCGAGGAAGAAGACATCAAGATGCAAGTGCCAATGCGCAAGCAACGCGTACGTGCTTGGCTCGGTGCACGCGAGCCTACCGGGAAGATCGAGCCGATCGCGCACGCCGAGGAGTACTTGTTTTTTTTTTTTTTTTTTTTTTGCAACTGCCGCCGCGCTAACGACTAAATAATTGGAGAAACGTTGCCCTCGCCGCTGCTCGGGTAGCTCGAGAGGCGTTGTATAGTTAAGTTAAGCGTTCGCAAACGGTTATTATGGAAGTGTGGTGTTTGCTGCGATTGCCAGTAATTTTACGGGCAAATTATTGATTTTGCAAGTGAACGAGGTGTAAAAGGTTTCTCTTTATTTTAGACTTGAATGATTAGATAAACGGCCTTTGTTGTAAATATTGAAATGACGTTGAAATTTATTCGGATGCTTAAAGAATTTTTTTTTTCGATGATGATATGTAAGCTTTTTGTATAATTTCGACTAATAAATTTTACTGTATTGCGTATATCTCCGCGTTGAAATTACTGCATCTCGCGTACTTAATTTAACGATAACAGTTATGGCTCGTTGGAAATATTATGAATTCTAATGTGACACGTAATCGAATTTTTATCCATTAACATCAACCATAAAATGGATTAAAGATTACAAAATGAAATGCATGTCACAAAGATGAAAATCAGGACGCATAGAAAAAAGACTTTCTAATATTTTTCTTATACGATTTAATATAGGTTTCAGATTTATTTGAAATTTAGTTACATTTGGATATATATTCTTGCGAAGAAAGATTAGATATTCTTTTTAAAACGGTTCAGGTATTGCATAACACAATACGTAATATTATTCGGAATACAAAATACATTTATCCTTATTACACAGAATTTTCATTAAACAAGACTCGGACAACGTGAATTTACTTACTATCAATATTTGAAACGAGGAGCGGATTTAGTTATTAAACTGCAGAAAAACATCGTTACGAAAACAAACTTTTGAAAAAGCAAAGAAAAGTTCTTAATAACTTAGAAAATGGATACCGCAGAAATGGTCAACTTGAAAAGTTTCCATCCAGTAATCTCTTTATTTCCGTATAATTTCGTCCGCAGAACAATCGGTACTTCAAGATTGAAACATTCCCCTCTTACCCAACTCTCGGACTTTATACCAACCGACCAACTTTTATCTTCAAAGGACCTCGCTGCTTCAAACTTCCCCGCGCATACACTTTAAACCCTCCTCCAAACACTCAATTTCCCTATACAAAAAAAAAAATTGCATCAGCGAACATTAATCAGTTTCCAAAACAAGAAAAAGAAAAACAAACGACACCTTCCGCCGATGCAAGAGACCTCGCGTCGTTGCGCCTCTCTAATTGCGGCGCGTCCCCCGATTACTCTCTCGTTTGTCAATCCCTCGGCGGGCCCTTGCCTATATCTCGCTTGAGCAAGAGGCTCCCCGTGCGAATCCAGCGCGAACGGATCGGACGCGATTTCATTAGCGCCGCGAGAGAGCCACTGGCTAACGATTTCATAAGGAAGTGGCACAAGCCAAGAGCGCGAGCTTTCATCTGCCAAGTGTGCGCCCGGGCACTTTGATTTGACTGCGGCGAGTTAAATATCGCTGCTTATCCCGCTGCATCGGATTTGTAATTTTATTATGTAAGTTAATGAGGATTGTGAAACGTGGCATGAAATTTGGCGCGGTGTGCACTCGTGTCTCGGTAGAAATTTCAGATGTTTCAACGCTGAAAAAGGAAATTGTTTTCAAATTTATCAGATTCCAAGCAAAAAACGCTCCCATCCGTGTAAACCAAAAAGTATCGCCGATAACTTTCGTCAAAACGATTGCCCCATCGTGCTGCCGTACGTCCCCCGTAAAAACATCGTCTCGCCACCAGCTGAAAAAAGAAATTCCAAACACAAGCCTCTACACCACCTGTAAATCCACATATATCCCCGAGTGGTGCCTGTTGATTTTTGCGCCTGACATTTACATAAGCGGTACGCTTACGCGCTCGAGTGCGCCGCCGCCACGTTACGTCCGATCGCGTCTCGAGTCGGGGGCCGCCTATTAGGGAAGATACGAGGCAGATTGCGATGGGCCGCGCAGGAAAGCCGCGCGCGCGGTTTCTCGCCTCGCGGATTTGTCAAGCGGCGCGCGCGCGCGCAGACGTGTGTGTGTGCGATATCTTGCGGTTTCCGAGTAAAAAAGCGACCTTTCGCGCCGTGCCGTTGCACCCGCGACGCGGCTCTTTTCCTTGTGCAAGCTCTTTGCGAGAGAGATACTCTTCCGTTGCGCGATGAATGCGCGCGAGAGCCTTACGGAACTGACGCGATGTTACGTTATTGATCATCGATGTCCCTTGGCGCTGTCGAATTTTTTATTCGAGGCTTTTCGAGCGCGGATTTAAACTTTTTTTGCTGATCGTTAAGGCTCTTCTTCTTTTTGCGTTTTTGTTATTTATGGCAGATAATTAATTTCGTATAGAATGTTAGTATTACTTTCCGCGAGCAAGGACCGTAAATATGATGTTTCTGAAAGAGGAAAATTTTATACAGCTTATCAAAGGTCAAGTTCAAACAACTATTATAATACGTTATTGCATATTTTTCATTGAAGCTACATAAATTTATAGTAATACATTTTTAAATTTGAGTTGCGTAACTTTTTCTCTTTCAGAAATAAGTTAATCCATTTCTTATCACTCTCATGAAAAAAGATGTATTCAAATTAGAAATAATCGGAAATGTCAAAATTTTGAATACATAAAAAATAAAGTTCAATAGATTACACAAACATCTAATTTCCCTATTCAAATGCGGACGACACCCGACGCTTTACTTCGCTTACTTTAGCTCCGAGTGGCCAATTTAAAAATCTAAATGGGTTAAGGATGGTCCGGTCAATTACGTATATTAAATAAACAGCAATAAAACCCCTTACGTAAAAAAAGCGTTTCACATAAAACTTTTTACAACATTTGCCTAACTCCGCACTTACGAGCTCGGGCAGCGCGACTCTCTTTAGAATTTTCAAAAAGTCGCGCTTTCCTTTCGAAAAAGAAAGCTGGCAAGTCGAATCGAAGAAAAAAAAAAAACAATGACACCGAACACCCGGCCCCCACTTCGGATCGCGAGCGAAATTGCGAAAGCGCGAAAGTATGCACGCGACGTAGGAGAGGGGGAGGTCCGAAAAATTAAAATACGAAAAGGAAGCTCTTTAAAGGAGAGTTTCCTTCGCCGGGAATTCTCGAACGTGACGTTACACCATCGTCCACGTGCGTCTCGCGCAATGACTCTCCGCGCGGCGGGGAGATCCACGCCACCGCGCCTTCGCGGCCCAGGCCGAGCGCGAAACTAGGCCGAAACGATACTTGACGCGCTCCGTGTGTGTTATGTAGACACTCGCGAGAGTCCCTACCTCGACGCCGACGGTTTCACTTTCGTCTCTCTATCTCGCTCTCTCGCGCACTCAATGGGGATTCCGGCTAATTGCGCGAGGGACTGCTCTCTGCAGCGGTATCGCTTTCCGCGGGAATTCTGCGCCCGATTGATTGAGAGGATTCGGGGGTAACGACGGCTGGTGAAGGAATAATTAATGAACTAGTTTGATGGCAGTGCTCTCTAATAAATAAGCTTTTTTTTATATTTGTAAGAAATTATTGAATATTTATTTGGATTTATTAGTATGCGGAATGTGCAGTATACTTTAGATTATGCACATTTTAATATTTTGGTACGATTTGGAATTAATATTCAAGGTTAAATCGGTTTAAAAGTGCAAAATGAAGTATCAAAAAAGTAATGCTATGCATATAGCCTTAATGTGTTATTTATTTTTTTTTTATTTCACGATGGTTGGAAGTTCAATCTGCAAATTTAGGGAAACGTTTAAAAGTTGCTTTCTCGATCTGCTACAAGGTCCGCGCACACTTTATAAAATTGGTATAAGCGAGAACAATAAATTATTCTTAAATTTTGAAGTTTCCTCAAAATAGGCAGAAGAAAGCATATTAAATAAAGTTGTTTAGAATAAAAATATAATGAATAACTTTAAAGATATTGCTACTTTGGTAAAAAATCAGATGCTTTAACACATCATCGTTTTTTATTTACAATCTGTATTTAGTAAAGGTCAATATTTCTATGTAAAAATAGGACAAACTCCAAACGAAGTATCACGTTGCATACGCTTTATGCGATACCAACTAAAATTGCTTAATTATTTATCGCTTTGTCTTGCGTTCGGATTTCCGCTCCCTGCTGCAAAACAATCAACCTCCTTTATTTATTCAACATAAAGCGCAGCGACTAATCGAGTTATCGAGATTGATTCATTTCCCCCGAAAGCGTCGGTATAATTAAAGCGTAATATCGCGCTCGCGAATACATCACCTTTCCCAACGGAAAACAGATTCCGCGCGCAAGGCGGAGCGCGGCGCGGCGCTGCGAGAGAGCTTTTCAGGAATTAAAATTTCAAATTAAAAATCCCGAGCGCGCGGCGCGTTGCAAAACCTAACGCTTCCATCCGCCGCGGCGAGAACGAACTAATTTATCGATCCTTTCGCAACGTCCTTCCCCGCGATATAAAAAACTTTTTTTCATTACCGAATTTCGGAATAATCACGAGAGACGCGACCTACGAGCTGTGAAAGAAAAAAAATCAGCGCTTATGCATGCCACCCAGACGACTTCCCAAGACCCAATGGTAGCACCAGAGAGAGAGAGAGAGAAAGAGAGGATCGGCGCCGAGCCAACCGGTGGTGGGAGGCGCGCGCGCGCTAGACAGAGAAAGGAGAAAAAGTGGAAGGTGAACCCTCGCGAAGGGTTTCGCAGCTGAAAAAAGAGAGAGAGAGAGAGACGAGATAATAGCCGCGCGCCGCGGCAGGAGCGAGAAGGATAGAAGCCCCGGCGGCGGCGGTGGGACCGCCGCTCTTTTGCCCAGGTGTGCGAGAGTGTTGGTAGCGGGCAAAGCCGAGTGGGAGATGGATATAAGCCCATCGGCCGGAGATGATGCTATCAGTGTCTTCGCGCGCCACTCTCACGTAGGAAAGCCTTGTGTTTCGTTGTCATTTCGAGAGAGAGAGCTTGTTTCCGAGGGATACGTCGCAGCCAGTTGCAGCTGTATACTCTCGAGTAAACTCAGTAAATCTGTTTTTCTCTGGTGCCCGAACGAACCTTTTTGCTCAAAGGCCACGATGCTGCAGGTACTTAATTCGCACGACACCCCGTAAGAATAGTGGATTTGATACGTGTGTGCTTCTTTGCGCGTGTGACCTTTGCGGTTTGTTTTTTTAATTTTTTTTTCGGGCGGTTATGGGGGTTATTCAACTGATGTTAGAATTTTCGTTGAGCGCCAAAAATTTTTTTGGGTAACTTCGACCAATTTTGAATTCTCTTTGTTACATTTGGTGAGAAAAATCGGCGACTTATTTTATTAAAAATATTAAACATTCATTAATGATATTTACTTCGAGAAGTAAGTAAATAAATCTCAGACTCAAATAAAAAAATGTTAAAACTAACAGAAATTTTTTTCATTAACAATAAAACAATATATTTATTGAATAAATTTTTGAAATTATATGGAATAAAAAAAAATTCTAGTGAAATAAAAAGTAATTCTCCGTGGAATATCCATAAAGCATTTCTAAAACGCAATCAGCAGCAAAAGATACGACGCCATTCGTCATAATAAACAGTTATGCCATAATCTATAACTTATCACGTCGCTCGGCCATTATTGCAAGGGGGGGAAGCAAGATTTGGGGAAGTTATTAGATACTCCATTGACATCGAATGAGCAGTCAACTCTTTCCGATTCAGGAAGCGCGCCACCGTTTACTGCTTTATTAAAGGGGAAACCCGTTGCGTTCATTGGCTTTGGCGCGTCACGTCGCGACGCGGATAGAAATAACGCAGTTTTTTTTTACGATCGGAAGTCGCTTGCGCGCGCGCCGTAAATGCCCATTTTACGTCGCTCTTGCTTAGAAAATATACCGGCGGATAAGTGCACGCTTCTCTGATTATATCCTCTAATCGAATTAAGGCGTCGCGCTTGAATTTACGGCGTATGTTTAGCGTGCGGCTTGGCTTAATTGCTAAGTGAAACATTGTTATTAGTTAATTGCGGTGATTAAGAACATTTGGACATTATTTTTGAACTACGACTACTTTTCTTAAAGAACCGAAAAATTTTTTAGTTTAAAACATAAATTTTCTAATTAGTACATATAGGTAATTATGTAATTATGGAGTGACATAACTGTAATGACACTTGGCGATATTTAGGATTTATCAGATTTTTCATGTACAGATTCACAATCTAATACATCAAACGAACAAATTATTTTTATTTAATTCTTTTTTTTTATAAAGAAATCAGGTACTAGCAAAGTCAATTTAGCTATTTCCTTAATTTCAGACATAAAGACCAAAGAATTTTCAGTAAAACAGGTACTGTTGCAGAAAATGACTAATTACTAAACAAATCTCATTCGCCGTTTTACAATGCAGCTCGCGCATTCAAAGTAACGCGCAAGCTAAACAATTTCCCCGAGTGCATAAACTCTTAAACTGCCAATAACTCATTTCTCTAAAAGAAAGCTCCTGCGGAAAACAAAGAAAAAAACAAGAGTCCTCCTCTTTCGCGGAACCGCGAGACGAGCAGCTGCGCGCGACTCCTCGTTCTAAAAAGCGGCGCAAATTTATGCGCGCGCCGTCCTTTTTAATCCCCGTCGACGACGACGACGACGACGACACGTGGCGTCGTTTTCCTTTTCTCCCGCGAGTGACTATTAGAAAAATCGGCAGCCGACTTTCCCGAGAGCTCCGCGCACACGCGCCAGCGGCGCTTCCGGCGCCTCAGCGCGGCGCGCGTTTCCTCCTATTGCCGGCCGCGAGAGCCATTCATCGGAGAAAACGCGCGCGGAAGATCGGGCCCCGCGGCGCGCGAATAAATTTCGCGCATCCGTCGTGCGGCGACTGGAAGAAAGAGAGGACCTCGCGGGAGGATATATATATATATCGGCCGCGCAAAAACGCCGACGTTTTTCTTTTGTGGAAAAATTTTCCGCGGGATCGAGGAGCGCCTGGGATTATGCGCGCGGAGCTCGTTACTATTACCTGCCGGCGGGGGATTCTTTGCTCTCCTCTTGCCGGTGACATAATATTAGCATGTGAACGATGAAGGCAATTTATCGGAGGGGATTGGAACAATGCTATCTTTTAGTACGTATCTGGCCTTTCCATTTCTCAGTTTGCGTTCAATGCGTTCTTTTCTGGGAAAAATAACTAATATTAGAGGAACGAAATGATGCTGGAAATAATCTGCACGTGTCGTTTCTTTAGAAAGTTTTTGCTTTTGCTAATTCTATTAGATTTTACATTCTATTTATAAACTACGTATTTGCGTTAAAAAATAATCTATTTCTAGGTTTTAGATGTTTCAAAGAACTATCAATAGTTTAATCTCCATTCATCGTGTTTATCAGATCTAATGCTAATAACAGAAGGCTATTGTATTGATAAATCAGAATCTTTGAAAACAATGAACTGAAAAGGGAATTCTAAACACAGATTTGAAAAAAAAAATTTATTTATTTCATTTAAATGTAAAATAAAACAGTTATTTATCGAGTTATCTGTCGCAAATTAACCAGACGTTGAATTCAACGTAAAATTATTAAATAGATAAGTATATTTGCTTCACTAAAAGTATACAAGTGCAAAAAGTTATTTTATCGTCGAATTCCAGTAAAACAATAACAAAAAGTTTCCGAGCTGCCTGGTAGAAGAAATTTGTGGGATACGCCGTAATTAAACATGGTTGATTGGAAAACAGTTAGTAACAATGTACATTAGTCATGGTTTCTACTTCGGTACTATTGTTCGGGGAATAGCTCTTTAAAAGATGAATTTCGAAGTCTTCCGCGTTGTTCAACTCGACTTTAGTCTTTACACAGCCTTCTTCTCCAAAAGTTTTGTCGCAGTAAAATACGTTCAGATAATGCAAATTTTACATTTAAAAAATTTAATTTAAATAGTAAATTAAATTAATGTATCTATTTGAGAATTATTATTTTTAAAAGGATTAAAAAATTGTTTGCATCATTTCGTGAAATAATGTATGAAATTTCAACAAGCAATTTTAATTGAATTGATAAATATTTATTTAATGATTAGTTTCTAATTAATTAACATGTAATTTATTCATCTCATTGTAAAGCACGGATTATTAAACATTGTTGGACTAAAAACTCTTGAAAATTCTTTATAGCAACTTAAAAGCTTTTGGCTGAAAGTTTTAGCGCTGAATTCCGTGTACTTGCAAAATATGAAATTATGCGCAAACTTTGAGCTTTACGAGATGAAAGCGAATGAAAAGGGACGGAAGGAGTTTTATGCTCGTTTTATTTCTTATTCAAAGTGAAGAACAGAAGAAGGAACTGCGTTCTAATGAGTACTAGTAAAAACCGCGAGATGGAGCAAACAATTCAATTAACTTCATCGCGGAAAGAAACGTAAATTTTAAATTCTATTTATCATTATTTCAGAGTATAAAATTCAAATTTAAAATTTATTTTAATTTGAAATTTTTCAACTTCTAACTCCCCGAAAATTTTAAAGAGACTTAACCAAGTTGACTTGCATCTTTCGCCGCTGAGCTTCGCAGTTTAATTATCTCAGAAGTAATCTTAATAGCATTCTGCTTTAATTTTTATTATGTTTCACAGCCGTAATTAATCAGCACATTAGAACTAAATACTTGTAAATCCGACGGCTTTACACCTTTGCAATTTGTACCTTTATAATAGGCGTTGCACAAGCGGTTATATTTTAAATTTTATTAAGTCATTACCGCTAACCGCGATGCATTATCAGCAATTACTTAAAAAACCTCGCATTTTCACAACCGCCATTTGCGGGGGAAAAAAGCCGCAACGGCGGCGATTAGTTACGCACTTAGCCTAAAGATCGCGCACATCAGATACGATTTTAAGGACGATCCGAAAGGCCGTTTCGTCGCTCGGAAGCACATTTCAGTTTTTCTCGCGCCCGCAAACACACACACACACACACACAACAATTCGGACCCGCGAGCGATATTACCGCGCGATAATTTTGCGCCGGTAAGGAAAAAAAAAAAAACCTCCTCCCGGGAGGAAAAAAGTATAACGCGTCGGCCGGATCGCTCGGCCGCGATAGCCGGCAATCTTAACGCTCGATCGCGATCGTTTTTGTTTTCATGTAAATTGAAGAAATGATGGAAGAGCGTTTATGCCTCCCGCGCCGCCCGCGATAAAACGCGAGCGGTCGCGTAACGCAATATGGGACGTGTGCCAAAAGGTGCACGCGCGGCTTGGTTCGCCGAACGACGCGGACGTCGGACGAGACTTAATTAGGGAGTAGGGTGACGCAAAATTATGCCGCGGAGGCTCGATCGCTTATCTCCGCTTTTGTTTGTTCTTTTGTTTTTTCGGACGGATCTCAAATTGACGAACGAGAGAGTGCGGTGTAACGGTATCGTTTAACAAAGAATAAACGGAGCAGAGGAAGCTTTGCTAATTTTACGGCCGGCGCGTTAAGGCGCGTTTATTTGCTAAGTGTATTCAAACGAGGAGTTTTCGTGTTTGGCAAGGCGAACGTAAAAGAGTAATTGCTTCATTTTGTGGTTATTTTGGGTAGCATTAATTTTTCAGTCGATTAATTGTAATTGAAACGAGGATATTTATACCTTCGGTATTTTCAAATATTTGCGAAGTTATTTTAAGTTTGGTACAACTTATTCGTTAATAGTTTCGATATATATTGCTGAAAAGTTAAATATAATTTTAATCAGATTTAATTGTTTTAATTAATGATTCACTTACCGCAAATCGTGTTTATTATCTATTTAAATTTTTCTCATCGTAAAAAAGAAGATAATATCTTTATAATAGGAGCAACGAGTCAGAAAAATTGCTGTTTCCTGATATTCATTCGCTCTAACAATCACGCTATAAGAACCTTCAACTCTAATCCGATAATAGCTCGCAGTAAAATTGTAGATCCAGGGTAAAAAATTTGATCGCTA
This sequence comes from Ormyrus pomaceus, assembly GCA_900474385.1. Classification (NCBI taxonomy): domain Eukaryota; kingdom Metazoa; phylum Arthropoda; class Insecta; order Hymenoptera; family Ormyridae; genus Ormyrus; species Ormyrus pomaceus. Next base: position 56,183 of record UCOM01000561.1, on the reverse strand, counting down.
AAAAATAATTTGATCTAAAAAATCAAACTGATTTGCCAAGATTGCGTTGTTAACAAAATATTGCACAATTTTTATAAGAATTTTACGCCACAACAAAAGGCTCTTCCAATTATTACCGCGAGCTGACAATAAGTTAATTTCGTTCCCATATGTAGACATTATTCTTAAAAATTGAATGCAATCTGCTCGTTAGCGAGCCTGGATAATGAGATGTATCGCAATATCAGCCCGCGCGCTGAAAGGAAAATTACTTCATTCAAATAAAAGTATCCACGTTCTCTTGAAATCCGCGCGTTTAAAGCGTAAAACACCGCTTTCAAACAGTCTCCCCGGTAGCATCTTAAAAACTCAGCACACCATGTAAGACAACTTGCTACATGCCTCCAAAAACAAAGCGTTCGACAGATTAACTTCTTCTTGCATTCAGCCCGAGCAAACCCAAACAAGTCCCCCCGCTCGATTTCCGGCACCGCGCAAGAACCTCTCACTTTCCCCCAACTCGCACACGTACATCAGCAGCTCCCCGATCTCGACTCGGCGGCCCTAAAAAAACGCTCTCACCTCGCCCGCAGGTCCTGTGCCTTCTGGGCGCGCTGCTCGCCCGCGGCGAGGCCCTGGTGATCGGCTACAACGGCGGCCACGGGGCCCAGCACGCCGCCTACGCCGACTACACCCTGGAGGACTACCACGACGCTCACGCCGTCCTGCCGACGATCGCCGTGCCGGTCCACGCGGTCTCCGCCGCCCCGCTCCACCATCTGCCGGAGCCGCACCACGAGCAATACCACCACCTCAAGGCCCATCATTTGAGTCACCACGATCACGACCACGAGCACGACTATTACGTAAGTGCATCGAAACCCCCCCGCTTTTTGTACACTCAGGACCGATAATTACGGGTTCGTGCAATTCGCTCGCTCTTCTTTTTTTTTTTGTCGTTTTTCTTTTCTTTCGCGTGGTTGAGCAACGCGGGATGGTTACGTTAGGCTCTCTCTCTCTCTCTATCTCGCTTGGGTGTGATTTGAATTCCGTCGGAGATTCTTTCCGTCGCCCGGCGAGAAATTGGAGCGCGTCGGAAAATAAATGGATTTAATGTCGGGTCTATTATTTTTTTGAAGAAAAGGCCCGTGGAGGAGAAAAAAAAAAGTTTAATTATTCCGAAGGGCGTTGCATTAACGTCGCGGCGACCCGCACGATTAAGTCGCATAACCTGTTACCCAGCGTGAATTCTATTAGAGCCACTACTTCTGGCTTATGTAACGGGTTCTATTATTTCCTATTATACTCCTTGAATGCATGAACTGTTGCCACAGAAATCCCTCGGCGGAGTGCAGCCGGCACAAACGTCGTGATGTGCGAATGGCTCGGCGGGACATTTTACTATGAAACAAACGACGGAATTGAAAGGAATTCTACGGGAGAAAGTATATTTGAAGGATGACGTGCAGTTACAATTAGATAATAGCCGCGAGACGGTTAACTAGGAACCGAATTTTTTTTTCGTGCGCGGGCTATTGCAAAACCCGAGAATTTTCGTCCGGAGGATATTACATCGAAAACAATCAACTTTGAGCTCATCAATGTTTATGCTTATTTTACGGCGGTGTTTTACCTCCCATAAATAAATTTCAGAGCTCCATTTTCAGAGGAGCCATTCGTAATAGTTAACGTTCCTTCGAATATTCCTTTTTTATTGAGCGAAATCAGGGCGCAGAACATTTTTTTAGAGATTCTTTTCTTTTAAAGCAATAAAAATTATCGAGTTTCAGTCCTTTTTCTGAAGTAAAATAAATTTTCAAATTTTTGCTTCTCTTTCGTAATTTTCCAATCTACTTGCATAAAATATTCAACTAAAAATTTACGACGGTAATTACTTTCAGCGCTCTAATTAACCAAACTATCCCCAAACTCATCAAAGCTCGTGATCAGCGAAACATCAAACCCCAGCCGATCAGGCAGCGCGTAAAAGCTGCCTGCAAAACCCGACCCCGAAAGCGTCGGTGAAACTTGACTCCCCAGTTACAGGAGACGAAAATCCTCTCCTCTCGCTCGGCGTTAACGCTCGTCTTTCAGCACCCGCGCACGCGCCCTCGCGTTACGAAAGCGCAATCTGTAAGTCTCCCTCTCTCTCTCCGGAGCGTCGTAAAGCTCACACATTCGAGCCTCGGAATAGTCATAATCGCGGAGAGGACGGCTCTGTCCGTTAAAAACGCGCGGCGTCATTACGGCGCGAGCATTGAATCAGTGTGTCGTAACGCCTTTCGTGCGCGCGGGATACGTCTCCTTTTTTTTTGTTTTTTTTTTTTTGCTCTCTTTACGAGCGGCGAGAGTTTCTTTTCTAGAGCACATCGCCGGTGCACAGGGCCTTTTTTGCCTTTTATATTCGGCGTGATTATTTTTATCGCTTGGCGATAAACATGAAAGCCTATCACCGCATTTGGCCTTATGGGCTTTCGCAGAGGTAATAATAAGAGATGCGGAAAAAGAACGGCTGACTTACGGCTCGCACTTTATGAATTTCTCATTGTTTATGTTAATGTTTTTTTTTCTTTTTTTTTTTTTTTTGTTTAGTTCAGAACTAATATTATTTTATAATAAAATAAATAAATGTCAAATCTACAAAGTTAATTAAGCTGTCTGTTATCAGTTCATTAAATAAACAGATATGCGATATACTCTCTCGGAAACAGAAAAGAGAAATGAATTTAATTAATTTTGTGTTATTTTAGCAGGCATTGCTTCAATATCATAACTTACTTTTTCAAAAGTTTTATTTAATATAAACGAAGCCGGATAATCGTAAGCCAAAGGGGAAAACTTTTCTCGCCGTTTGCCGTAATTAAATGGAATCAAATAATACTGTCAAGAGAAACTTCGAAATTAAATTAAATTAGATGACTTGTCCCAATTCCCAATCTCGCAGCAATTAAAGCGAATATCCACTGGCAGAATAATTAAAGGCAACCCCTTATGAAAATTTACTCCGTCGCAAAAAATAAAATACCTCTAATTGCACTCTCCTCTCTCTCTCACCATCTTTCGTCGCAGCTAACTCAAAAGCCACAATAAAACTATCAATTAACCGAAAAACCGTTCGTCCGCAGGCTCACCCTAAGTACACGTTCAACTACGGCGTTCACGACCCGCACACCGGCGACGTGAAGACGCAGCACGAGGTGCGCGACGGCGACGTCGTCCACGGCTCCTACAGCGTGAACGAGCCCGACGGCAGCGTGAGGATCGTCGAGTACACGGCCGACGACCACAACGGCTTCAACGCCGTCGTGAAGAAGGTCGGCCCCCAATTGCACCCCCATCCCTCGCCCAAGTACGTGCATCACGCGCCGGAGTACTACGGCTACGAGCACATCCACTAAAGCGCGAGGGAGGAGAGCTGACGGATCGACACCTGTACAGAATAATATATTGTACAACTGGACGCGCGTATATACGTATCTTTAATAATACTCGCGAGCCTGGAAATGCGGAGGCGACCGGCGCGCGGCTGCCTAAATTTTCGAGGGGTGAAAGGTCACTGGAGAGAACGTATAGGTGGACTTTGCAGTGACGGTAGTTTTACTCCGGGAAATTTAGGGAGCGACTCGAGGTTCTTATCGGGTGGAGCTCTGCCGGCATTTCCAGGCTCGGCCGTTGCGTTATTTGCAAGAGATAAGGAAATTTTTAAGGATAAGTGCTAGTTATATCTATGTTTTTTTTTTAATTCATTTATACGCAAGTTATTCGAGGGAGAGATTGCTTCTCTTATTCCGTTTCTCGCTGATCTCCAAGACGCGGACGCGTCGAATTGGTCTTTTTCGAGATGAAATTTTTTTTCGACTTGTGACGTTTTCCAATTGAAATTTTATTAAAAACTAAAGCTTTCGGATCACGTACTTTTATTAAATTACACGTGAAGAGACCTAATTATATATAATTTAATTTAATGTGACCCTGAGGTACACATCGCTTTAATACTATACGTGCATCAAAAATTTATTTCGGAGCGGAGTTGAAGTTTAAAGAAATGCTGGAAAAGAAACTGTTCGAAAGCTTTCATTTTAGGCTTATTGAAAGATAAAATATATTTTTCTACTTTTCTATTTTTCTCAATAAAAGCAGATTTTAACTATTGATAGGCTAAAATGAAAGCTTAACCGTAGATTTGCCTAAACATTTTACTAGAATCGTAAACAAATAAGTACCTTCCAATCACATTGGATAAATCTATAATTATTAGGTTTCGATATTGCCTAGCAAAATCAGCCAACAGAGTTTCATCAAAATTGACATCACAAAAGGATGGCATTTACATAGTTAGAAATCTCGAAAGTAGAAATAAAAGACACAGATCTGTTATTTTCCCGCTGCATTAGGAATCGAAATTTATTCTTTTGCGCCGCGGGCAATATAACCACGAGGCGCAGAGTGTGCGCAGTTTCGCGATTTCGCTTTAAGACCACTTAAAGGAATATACGCGACACTGCGCATTTCCCTCGCGTCTCCGCCCTCGGCCTCTTTCACGCATTAACCGTGCGTTTTTAGTGGACACTTCGTCGGGGCCAATTACATTCGCATAAACAATCCCTAAGGCAAAGTAACGATCTACTTAATTTATGATACCGATCATTAGATATATATAAATATAGGAAGAAGTTCATTCGTTTGTAAGCAGGTGCACCGCGTGTACGATCGATTATATATATTTTTTTACGTACGTCATATTGCGAACATTTTCTACCGTTCCCGCTGATGTACACGCACGAGCCGTATAATTGCGGAGGTCTGCGTCGCCAGAGCCCGGCGTGCGAATCGCATTTCCGCTCGATCGATGCCCGGTACATTTAATACTGCGCAGGAACGAGCGTTATATATACAAATGTGCATTTACTCGTGTATTTACTGTAACGATATACATACACATATTATGCAAGAAATCAATAAAAAAAAAATTATTTTTGTAAAGCTTATATATATATATATATACATACAAATATCATGACTTGTCAATAAAAGACCAAAAACTAACGTTTGTATTTTCTTTGCAATATCAACATCCTCTATCCTCCAGAATTAATATTTACTCCAATTAATACCCCTGGCCTTACAGTTTCCGGGCACACGTGAATATTATTCAATCCCCATCCGCGCGGCTCGCATTATGTTATACTTTCTGGTGAATTAACCGAAAATTTTCAAGGCCGACGTTCGCGGCGCCGTGAGAACGGCCCGCGGAGTTTTTCTCGCAAAAAGCGCAAACGCGCGCGGAGCCGCAGGTAAAAACGCAGCGATCCATTTCTTCGGCTCGCTTGCGCAAACTTATATATATATCAAGTCCAGTCCGGGGGAGATCCGCGCAGAAGGACGCGCCTGTCCGCACTTTCGAAACGGAACTCAAGGAGCTCGAGCCCGAGTTTTAGAAATGCTCGAAGGACCCCCGACGTTTTTGCGCTTTCTTTCTCTCTCTCTCTCTCTCTCAGCTGCTGCCGCCGCCGCCGCCGCCGCCGCTCGAAAAGTTGCGCAAAGTTCACGTACACGTTTTCCGGTGCGCCGGACAAAAAGCCCCGGTCACTTTTTACGTCGAGATCGTGATCGCGAAAGGATACGTAAATGGAGCGGGGATTTGATTGGCGGGGTTTCTGCGTCGATTTCGAGATGCTAATTTCGAGCGCGTAATTAGCGCCGCCGAGATTTTTTCTTTTTTCGGCGCTCGAAACGTCGGGGATAATACATTTCGAAAGTCTCTGGATGCTCTCTTTGGATTTCTGCCGGTTTGTTTTTCTCGCCGTTTAGATCCGTTTCAAATGTGTTTACGGCTTTTTTCACCGGGGGAAAAATGGGAAAAAAATGTTAAGCGCGGTACTTAAAGGCTGCACTTAAGCGCAGTGAAAAAAGTGTGGAGGTATAGGCGTAAATGCTGTTTATTCAGAAGACGAGGCTGAGTCATAACTGCGCCTGTAATTTATAGGTTTCTTTCGAGAAAAGAGTTCAGCGAATAAACTCTATTTTTCAAGAGTTTACGGACCAATGAGTACCGATTTATTTACATTCCTGCATTGAAATGAAAAAAAAATTAAGTAAACATAACTATAGTTGCATAACTAAATTTGATTCACCGATCTGTGAGACACTCTCACACTTTACTTGCACTCGGCTATATCACGTAATAAAGCCGCGCTAATCATTTCCTACGAATAACAGTTACATACACATCCCAGATATGAGATGCAAATGCACCTTTTATAGACTCATCGGAGGGCGTAAGAAAACGCTCCAATTATGCGCGGCCTACAAAGCCGGAGGAGCATCTCGGCCAGGAGCGTCTCAGAGAGGCTTAGCCGCGACCGGTAATGAAATTACCATAATGGCCGAGGAGCTCGTTCCGAGTGCGAGAAATATCCATGAATTTTAAAACGTGAGAAAACGCGGGGATCGGATTAAGTCGCTCGCGACGTGGGCATGTATATGCTCTCGGATAAGTGGCCGCTTAAAACTTTCTTCTATGACTTTTTACGCAAGCGCGAGCGACACCGCGACGACGCTCTTTCACGTATGTGACAGAAGTTACTCTTTTTTTTTTGTGGTGCGTTATATAACTATTACATGGCCCGGCTTAGTTTGTATTGTGAGCAGGATTTTCCTATTTGCAAGTGAAACGGCGGCTTGCAAATGACAAATTTCTGATGTGTATGTACTCTCTCGTGCCGTTACACCGACTCGGAATTTCATAAATTTATTTATGATTTTAGACCCGGTAGTTTGTCTCTTTTGTGTCTTTGTAGTTACACTTTTGTAATAGTATACCGAGCCGCGTGCATTTTACAGCCGCGCATACATTTTTTTTTTTATCGACATTTTGTACGCGAGTGTTATTGAAAAAACAATTTCACGTGTTATTTACACTACTTATGAGCTTTTTCATATCGCTTTTTGTCGTAGTACATGTTTGAGCGTAAGAGAAATCGTCAATGACACTTGGCAAAATACAGCGCCGAACAAATTTTTCTAACACTGCCTGGTATATAAAGAGCGATTAGAAATATTACCTCGTTAGTTATAATATTATTGTCACCAGTCAACAGAATGTTTGAGGTTAGGATATATTACTTATTAACACGTATTAATATCTAAAATCAATTTTCACTGTTATTAATTTATTTATTTATCGTTCAATTTAATCTTTGTGGAAATAATTTAAGTAATTATCTTTTATCAAGAACCTTAAATCAAAGACAGAAATTTAATATAGAAAACGGGTGTTTTAAAGTGAGTTTACGCAAATTACAATTAGTTTCCAAACTTCTGCTGACTAAGATGCAAGATACAAATTATTTTCAATTTCACCGTGCCGATAGAATTTACAATCTAAACGTTTAATCCAGTTTAATTTAAAGCGAAAAAACTCGCGCCCAGATAAACTTGATTTCACCGAGTTTCAATCCGTCTACCATTTCCCAGAAATCCCTTTTTCATTAGAGACTTAAAACAGCAGCTCTCTCCCCCTCTTCGAAAATAAAGAAACACAATTTGTAATTCCCGGTCCCCGGACATCCACAGCCACGGCCGATCCTCGCCGTCCTGTCCCTGGCGGCGGCGGCAGCAGTCGCCACGCCGGCCGTGAAGAGGGAAATAAGCGACGCACACCACTCGAGCGCCTACTCGAGCTTCCCGCTGTCGGTGACGGCGACGCTCGGCGCGGGCCGCTTCTCGCCCCTCGACTACCCCGGCGGCCTCGCCAATCTCTTGGCCCGGCACGACGATTACGAGGAGGAAGCCGACGGTGCCTTCTACGTGAGTCTTTGCGGGGGACGGGGGATATGCCGGGAGCTTCGGGGTAATGATGAGATAATGGGAGGGGACGAGAGGAGCCGCTCCGCTGAATTATTATCTTGGGTTTCGAAACTCCGCCGGGAGTGTTCCCTTTTTTTTTCCTTTTTTTTGAGGGGTCGGGTTCTTTTGGTGTTGGTTTCTTTTTAAGCTTCTGGGCGATAAATTAATTTGCCGCTGCTGAAAGCTAAATTCGGTTTAAAGGCTAATTGATTAATTATGGTTCAAAGTTCTCTTTATTATTGACTCACGTTTTTTATTCAACACTCCGGATTATGGCGAAATTGCGCTAGTACATTTAAGGACCATTCTTTTTGCACAAAGCAAATATGCTTTTGCTTTTGCACATTAATAATGCACGACCACGTAACCGCCTTGAATTTATGTATGCACTAACCCAAGTCCTACACGTATTTTCCCTTTCCGCGTATATGCAAGCACCGCGCCAGTTTCCACCGCAAACTGTAAACATCGATATTCCAAAACGCTGATAATAACCGTTTAGCGATATACAGCTTATAGAAGTAAATACTAGAAAACAAACACCGCGGAGAGGCCTGATCTTCATTCCCAGATTAAAAATTCATGCCCGTTACACTTTTAACATAAAGCACAGACTGAAATGTAGGCCGGCACAGCTTACGATCCATGAGAAAAGAGATAAAAATTATATTGTGCATCTCGCTCTCGTATCAAGATTTATAATTTTATGGAAACAACAGACGTTATGCGCGTCGCGATGCTCGGCGCGAAACTTTTAACATCGTCGTAAAGCTCCGTGCGCTTCCCACAAAAAAATCAATAACAAAAACCGTTCAAACGAAGCGACTCTATTTATACTCCGTTCTCAAGAATATATATTGTTCGCAACCGCACGCCTCTAACCTGAATGCAAAGCAAACGCTCGCGGATCCGCTAACCCACCATTATCCTCTCCTACAAATCAAAACAACAATAACCACCCACATTCCTAAGCTGCCCCTCCCCTCCACTCTCCGGACGCGATAAAAAAACCACAACCGAGGAACTGACATCCAAACCCGTGACTTGCAGGAATACCCCCAGTACGCCCTCGGCTACGGAGGCTACGAACCTTACGCCGATGACGTCAGGATCGAGCCGCTGATCGACGAGGAGGAGGTCGAGGATGACGTCGTCTGGGGCTCGAATTACGGGGACTTTATGTACCCGGGCTTTAAAGGCGGCTACCCACGCTACCCGCATTACGCCGCGAGCGAATTGTTCGGAAGGCCGGCGGCTTATTACGGCTGGCGGCAGCGGGGATACCACTACTAGGGATGGCCGCGGCATTGTGCCGGTGCAAATGAGGAGAGAGCCCCCCCGCGCGCGCCGAGGAAAGAATGCGATTGTTCCCTGCCGGTTAAGTTTGCAAGCCGAGAGCGGAGTGCACGGATCGCTGTTTAATGAGAATTAATTAGCGTTATGTGAGCCCCGAGCACTTCCTGATGCCATTGCAGAAATGAAAACTTGGACGATGCGTCCTTCCGCCGATGTCGAACGGTGTGATATGAATTTTTTGAGAATAAATAAATGATGTTAATGATATTACTTCCTTGTTTCCTTTCGTTGGTTTTTTATTTTTTACTATATAGCAGGTACCGCAGCTGATAAAAATGTTGAAAAATTGTGCTTATTAGGAGTACAGACACACGCAGCACTGAAGAATCTAACAAAAAATAGAATGTAAATGAAATGTAAGGTAAATAAAGGGTACGAAAATTTTTCTAAAGAATTATCTTCAGCATGAATAAATAGCGTTTCGGTGACACGTGAAAAATTTAAAAATTTCTGATTTAAATAATTTTGCGCGGCGACGCGAAAAAATATTGTACTTTGAATATTTCTGAAACAAAGACTCCACTTTCTGAAATATATAATGAATATTTTCAAATATGAGATCCTTCAACAAAGAGAAATAATACCTTATACGAGGAATAAGCATTCATGAATCCTTTCTTCAGAGTATAAATCACGCATAAAGTGCGGTAAAATTTAATTTACTATTATTAAAATACATACTTCCTATGGAGAATGTGAATTGCGCAACATTTTCGGCGTTCAAGGTAACATACGATTTAATAACAACTTCAGGGGGCAGAAAATTACTTTTAACATGTATTTTTTTTCTATATCTTGACATGAAATTTTAATCAAAATGTACTAAAGCTCACAATAAGATACTTAATACTTAATACACTCGCCAAACAAACCTCTATTTACGTAAAAAAACATTTCCAAACCATCGACTCCCCCAAAAATACTGAACCACAGCTAGATTTAAGAACACGCCGCAGAACAAATACAATAAATAAGGGAAGCACAGGCCGACGTGAATATTAACCCCTTGACTGTCCATGACACTGTGCTTCTACTTGTTTACAGCAAATGTTCGGGTATATCCGTCGTGAACAGTCAAGCATACAGTTAAAGCCTCGCGGAAAATTTCCCGAACTTTTCGGAAGCATCTGTGACTCGAGCACTGCGCGTTGCCCGTGGCGAGCTTTCCTCTGCTGCGGAGAAAAAATATGCGCATCTATACATCTGCTTGGACACGTGGCGCGGTGTTTAGGCATATCTTCAATAGGAGAGGAAAAAAGAGTGCGTAGCTGGGAATCCCTTGTTTTTCCGAGGCGGCGTTGATTGTGGGGCGCGAGACGGGAATATTGATTAGGTGTACGCTGCGTTTCCCAATTTGTTGATCTGAATCTATCAATTTTAGGGCCTTTTGTGTCGGCTTTTTTTATACGCACTTTCTCGAGCAGGAAACGTTACGATCGAGTTCCGAAGATTGATTGGGTGCGAGGAAATTCATTAAATCCGGTTAATGACTTGTCTATGGACTATGCACTGAAGTTTCTCACTTTAACTTATTAGTTTGGATCAATATTGGTTCGGGTGAATAGAAACTTAATTAAAACAGTTTTTCAAAGGAAACTGTTATTGTCATTATATAATTTAAATTAGGTCTACGCACAACAATTATTTTGATGACTCACGGACCGAAAAGCCTTTCCACTGCATTCTGCTTTGGATAGTAACCATCATGCATTATAAATTCAATTTTTAAATAAAAGCATGTTATTTAGTTTATACGTAAGTAATCCTTAAACTAAAATTTTTATTTAGACATTTTTCATCATATTTGATAAACCTTTAAACAGCAAACAAACATACTATAAAACTGCATAAATTATTAAGATACCCGAGCAATTATTGTATTACACACATCTATCAATAATCAACAGACTGCTTCATGCTCCAATAAGAAATAAGTGACGGGCCGTTAATAATTCGCCGATAGATCGAAAAGAATTGAATTCCCTTCCTTTGCGTTCCCGATGCGCGCCGAGGGAGAATGATGATTAGATTCTCCGCGGGGCATTGCGTTATCGCCGCGACGTTCATAAAGCCTATTCCGTTATACCCTAGACTGCAAATTGAAAACTTCACCTAGATTTTCTGTTTGTTTACTGGCTGCCCATAACCATAAAGGGAATAAAGTGACGCACGTTTCGAAGTACGACGATGAAAATTTTTTTTTCACCCGCCTCGGGGAAAGAAAAAAAGGTAAGTGTTGGGTTTATAGGCAGGGAGGATGATTCTTTATTACGGAATGGTCAATGGTCTTGATGATTATTGCTAAAATAAAATGATTTTTTGCGCTATTAAAATATCTTATTACACTCGAGGGAAATACGTCCATAAAAATTACAACAAATTGTTATGCAAATATTAAAAAAGAGAAACTACAACTTTTTTTCATACACTGTTAAATGGAATTACTGCGTTGCAATTAGTTTAATTAATTATAAGAATAGAACCGGAGCCTCATTTTGTTATACTCTTTATTTTTTTCGTAACTAATAATTTTTCATACTTGACTTCCATTTGAAATGTATCTTTTACTTATTGTATAATACTAATTAGAAACATAAAGAATAAGTGTAATGTTTTAAACTTTCCAATTTATAGATTACGTCAAAGCAAATAAACAATGGAACTACATTCGATCATTAAACATTAGAGTTAGCAATAAAAGATGCTCTGAAATAATTTCAGCTTTCAATTGAATGCGACTCTCGTTTACGATCTTTTCGAGGCTCCTTCAATCCTTTTACTTTTAGAGCAGAATTTACGTAATTCTTAAGCAAAAGTATATAATCGCAACTCTTCCGCAGGCCGAAGTAGGTCAAAAATGATTTCGCGCCTTCGCGAAGCCTTGCCATTTTCACACTTCCGCGGAAGCTCAAAGGAAAGCTTTGTATTTTCTCCGGCTACTCCTACACACAACAACGAGACTCGGAAAAGGTTGCTCGTTACGCCGCGCGTTTTACAGCGCGTTTCCCGACTCCTTTGGAAATCGATATGCCATCGATAATGGAAACCCCCTGACCTCGCGCCTTGACACTCATTTTTTTCCCGGTTTTTCTCTCTCTCTCTCTCTCTCTTCCCGCCTCGCCTTGCTCGCGGACAATCGACAGCCGAGGCGTCGCCGTGTCGTAAAACCGCGTTCTCAAGCCGGCCGCCTCGAATACCCGAGCACTTGACTCACTCCGCAGTTGTCGGCAAAAAAGAAAGATGTAAAAATAGGTACGCGCTCCCGAGGTGACTTATGGGTAACGCCTACATTACACCCAAGGCGGCTGATTACCGCGGATAAGGCTAATAGACAGCGCTATTTTTTTTTTCTCTCTCTCCTCGATCCGCTTAAAAGTCATCTTCCCGTGATCTTGACGGGCTTCATAATTGATATCTCGGCAGGCCATTAATTAGCCGGCCGGATTATTGCGCAAGTGTACGAAAAAATGGGAGAGGGAGTAGTAGGTGTATACGTGCGCGCCGGCCGCGTGCGAAATACGGTTACATGAGGCGAACGAGGTGTAACAAGTGCCGCCGCGCGGCCACTTGGCTCTCGACTCGGGAGAAAGAGAAATTTTTTTTCTGGACTGATTTATGGAGGTTTTTCGGCGGGGGGGGAAACAATGACGGGTTTTTTTTAGAGATTGGCTGCTTGCCCAAAAATTAGCGGCGCAACCTTCTCGCGATAATTTATTGCGTCATTGTGCACTTGTTTTGCAAAGTTTGAAATTCGCGCGCTTACTGGCCGAAGGTATATTTGGGTGATTAATTGGTTGCGCATCGAGAAGGCTTTATTAAAAAGATGAATACCGAAGACTTCCTTTGGGTGTCATAAATTTTGTAGCAGTTAGTAAATGCACATTTGGTAAAGAAATGATTTTCCGCGTTACACAATGAAAACGGAACGTCGGTTACTGTGACTTGCAAGAAATCTTTATCTGGAGTACATCAGAAGTAAAAACGTAATTTAATTTAGTTCGAGTCTCATTATTTCTTACATCAAATAATAATTCTATTTAATAAATGCATTACGAAATTGACTCCTTTAAAAGAGATTAGATTCAACAATGGTAAAATGCGTAAAGAATTGAATGATCACGATTTAATCTCCAGGAAATAAACCATTTAGATCAGAGCCTGTTCCTGAGAGACGCTTATCGACGGATTCGATCTGGATTTAAGTTTTTTTGAAAGGTTTTAAAAAATAATAAAAAGAATGGCCCCTTCGATCAATTTTTTGTTAAAATTTAAAAAAAAAAGCTGTTCGGAAATGATTTGCGCTTACAATTCCTTTTTCAAATTAAATACCAAACTATTATTATATTTCACTGTGTTAAATTATACTGCTGTAATGGGTCGTACAATATTGTGCATCACTTTAATTAATAATAATTATAATAACGCGCAGCACCCATCAAGCGTACATGCTTTTATCGAGGCTTATCGGAAATTGTTCCCTTATGAAAATGAAGGATATCAATATCGTCGATATTGACTAGCCGCAAAAACTTGAATTTCAGATTATTGTAAAATATCTTTCATAAAACAAAGGTGATTGAGAAAAATTTCCACATTCTTAAACTTCAGCCAGTTCAGTCAACCTATCAGTCCAGGATTTCAAAACCCCCGCGGCGGCCATAAATGTTTTCAAAAAAATCATCTACATAACTTGCATTTCGGCAACCTCGAGCGTTGAAAAACGCGCGTAGCCTGGCGGTCCTAGTAAACTAGGAAGCAAAAGACTCGTCTCTCGGATCGACGCCGGCGGCGGCTTCGTCTGATCTCTCAAAATTCCGGGCGCGTTATTTCTCGCTCTCTTACGTCCGCGGCACGCGTCGTCGGCCACTTTTTTCCCTCCTCCTTGCTCCCGTTCTTCTCGTTCGCTCGCAGCCCGCTGGGAGGGATAGTAGAGACTTTCGTCGCGTCCTTCGTCACAATAGATCGGCGCGCTCCGGCTATTTGGTAAGCTTGCGTACACGCGCCTGGTGTATATATACACATAACAATTTCATAGTTTCATTGATGAGGAAAAAAAAAAAAAAAAAGAAGGAGCCTTAGCCACGGACGGCAGAACCAGACCTTGAATTACACAACCGAGGAGCGCGAGGCGTTTAACGCGAACCGGACGGTGGCTGCCCCCGTCGTCGGGACAACACGTACATACCCATACCACGAGAGAGACGGCTTGGCCACCAAAGGAGACTAAGGAGAGACGAGCACACGCCCCGGCCATACCGCAACGCGGACCGACACCGAGTATAAAAGACTCGCGATGCACGACGTCGGTTATCAGTTTGCGTTTTGCGCTTCTAGCAACCACTCGTGCAGACACGTTACAGTACCTTTACTAGTCCGAAGATGTACTCCGAGGTAGAATACGCGCCGATCTAACCTTTGTGCTCGACGCCGAGGGAGAAGCTTTTCCTCGCTGTGCAAAGCTTGTTTTTTTTTTTCTTTTTTTTTTTGTGCTTCTCAAAGTTTCGGCAGTGCGACGTTGGCGGTTTACTTTATTTATTTAACGCTTATTTGTATTTATTTTTGTTTTAAAAGTGACGGCGTTTTAATTGTTGGTCCTCGGTTGTTGATTGCTGCATTTTTATTTTCACTTGTTCAGTGTTTAACGACAAAGTATCATTATTTTTTGAATAAAATAGTTTTGATATTGTGCGTTTTCGTTTGACTAAAATATTTTTCAAATAAAATATTTTAGCTTTTTAAATCAATGTATTAAAGTAATATTGTGCATACTCATAAAGAATCTTCTACATTTCGAAGAGGGTGCTTTTACCGACGAAAGCTTGCATAATCACTGAAACGAAGACTTTGTCGTTCATTGAAATTTCATACCGCCATCTCCTTAATAATATTCCGTTTGAAGTAAATCCCCGATTCCGCGGAAAATTTCCTTTACGTGACCGAAATCGCTAAATAAAAACACTGCACAACCGAAAAGGACATCCATAAGATTTACAGCCTCTGATAAATAATTCCTCCGGCAAGATTTATCTTCGCTCTCTCTCTCCCTCCCAACGAATACCAACTACTCAGCAGTTCCACTCATCACCGCAATAACCCGCTGAACTCTCACCCAAATTCCCGCTAACAAACCACACGAGCCTTCCGCTCGCTCGCGGATAGCCCGCAAGCCCCATTATTCCGCTCACGCGCCTCGACTAAATTGCAGAGCGCCGTTGTTCTCCTGGTCGTCCTGGCCTGCGCGGGCAGCAGCCTGGCCGGCGTGTCGCCGCTCGTCCCCTACGGAGCCGCGGCCGTCTACGACGGCTACGACGGATACCACCAGGGAGCGATAGGCCCGGTCGCCCCCGTCCTCGCGCCCGCCCACGGAAAGCTCGTCTACGGAGCGCCGGGCATCGCGTACCAGCAGCCGATCGCCGCCTACGGGAACGCGATCTACCCTGGACACGGGTACGAGCACCACGACGAGGACGGCCACCACGGAGATACCTACGTAAGAGAAGCAGTCTTTTTGCTAGTTCGTTCGGGGGTGTTGCAACGGGTGCTTTGAGAGCGATTGCGAGCCGTGATGAAAGTAGTTTTTGCCGGATGGGTATAATTCGAGTTGAAAATTGAATTTTTTTATTGTTTAAGTAAATATTATCTACCAAAATATGTCGTTGAATACTGGAACGCGTTTTAATGAAGTATTCAAAGCAAATATTGTCTCGTTTAAAAACTGGAACTCTAATTAACATTTTCTGAATTTCGACTTCATTTGTGCGCTACTTAATTTTGCCTTTTTTAATCTAGTTTCACTACTTTATTCGCTCCTTAATGTTCGTTAAGCGCTATTTAATATTGCCCTTTCTCATCAAGTTCCATTACTTCCGAAAAACGCGCGACCTCATCACCGCGATCCTCCGGAAAAACTTTCAAAGAAATCCAATTTCCCTCCCGGCTCTCTTTCTCGCGCATTAGTATGTACGTGCCATTGCGAATCCTTTTTGGGGACAATGGCTCGTAGCGCCGGGTATAAGTGGCGGGGCAAGCTGGTTAATTAAAGGATCAAGCCAGGATGGGTGGGACGTGATTACAGCGCCGACAGTTGTGGAAAGCTTATGTCACTCTCGTTCGACGGGCTATTCGGGTCATTCGATGTTACTAAATAACAATGGCAAACGGGCGTTTTGTTTCAAAATTTGTTTCGTCAGTCTTTAATTTGTAGATTTAAATACGAGCTACGAGTAGCGACAGATATACATATATTTGCTTTGCCAACGACTGAGCTACTTATGTTTACATCCGCAGGAGCTTTGTCTCCTGAGTGCTTCGTCTTGTTGTTAATGATTTCAATTAATTTGATTCATCGCGAGATGGTAGATGCGGTAATTAATTTTGAATGATATAAGAGAGGCTAAGGGTGAAGTTAATTAAAGCGTGTAATGTATTCAAAACGAATTGCTTTTGAGTCTTCCTTTAATGGAGGCAGTATTAATACCACAATTATTTTATCAAAATGTTTCCATCTTTACATTAATATTCACATTGAAAACTTGGAATATTTTAATTGTTTCATCCGCATTTAACTTTGTACGAAAACAAATTTAAATATTATCATACATTAAAAAAGTTGCCGAAGCATAAAAAGCTCGGATCCATTAATCAACCGAATATCAAGTTAAAAAAGTACCCAGTCTAACTTAAAAATTCTGCCCTCGTAAATCAAGTCCGTATATACTTTCGTCCTTCTTAATTTAACTTGACGCCCCGAAAAAAACCGCAGGCACAAATCACCCCAATCATCGCTCAATCAGTCCCACTTTCATCTCCCCCGCTTCTCTTTCGT
Organism: Ormyrus pomaceus; assembly: GCA_900474385.1. NCBI lineage: Eukaryota > Metazoa > Arthropoda > Insecta > Hymenoptera > Ormyridae > Ormyrus > Ormyrus pomaceus. Next base: position 39,175 of record UCOM01000561.1, on the reverse strand, counting down.
CTCCGCAGGCCTACCCGAAGTACGCTTACAACTACGGCGTGAACGACCCGCACACCGGTGACGTCAAGTCTGCCTACGAGGAGCGCGACGGAGACGTCGTCAAGGGCTCCTACAGCGTGAACGAACCCGACGGCACGATCCGAGTCGTCGAGTACACCGCCGACGACCACAACGGATTCAACGCCGTCGTCAAGAAGATCGGGCACGCCGTCCATCCCGCCCCGGTCGCTCATCACGTCGCCCCGGTCGCTCATGTTGCCCCGATCGCGCCCGTTCACGGATACGGATACGGATACGACAAGAAATAAGGGGGAGAATCGAGCTCGAGATATTGGCTCCTTTCCAAATGTCGATCCACCGAGGATGGAAGCGGACTCTGCTGGCGGACGGAGTGCGCGAGATTTTATATATATAATATATATAAATATTTATGCGAATAGGTACTTAAGATGTTGGCTTTATTGAGTCGACGGCGAGATTCCGAAGAGTATTATTTAATTGTTAGTTTTGCTAAATGCACTATGCGCTCGCGAGGGCAAAACTTTTCTCAAGTTAAATAAAGTATTTTTACAAAAAAATTTCACCTGCTGTTTGTTCATTTAAATTTTCTTCCTGTCTCCTTTTATCAATGTGACTGCTTAAGAAATTAACAAGTTTTATACTATTTTTGAAATACACAAAGGCAAATGAATAATAAGAATAATAAAAAATGCTTTTGTGAGAATCAAAGCTTCTTAATTATTTATTAGAAATTGCATATTCAAGAATATGGTATATTTGTAAATAAATTATTTCTGTTTTAAGATCATAGCGTAAGATGTGTATAGCAGAATTTATTTCTAAACGATTTAGACGATTTCTTTCTTTATTTCCTTACGAATTACAGGAAGGTGACAGCCTTAAAAAAACCGTTAATGTGTGAGATATTAAATGTAACCCTTTTATCGATTACCATTGGCAACATTATGTCAGTAAAATAAATGACCTGTTCGGCAAGATATATGTAAAGGTATGTTTGGACATATTCTACCGCGACTAATGTTCCAGCTTGAACCAAACTTTTTCAACCACTTTTTACTATTACTCTTGGCAAACGATATATATGTACGTTTTATTCATTTATTCTGTAAAAAATGCTTTCTCGTGTATTTTTAGAACTCTATGACGTATACTAATTCGCTGTGAGAAAAGAAATAGGTTCAAAGTAGAACTTCAAGTTACTTTAAGTTTCAAAAGTATTACAAAGACATTTTCCAGCAATAAAGTATAATAAACGTTTTAATAAGTTCTAAGTATTTTTTTCACTCCATTATACCACATCAGGATTAAAGCATTATGTTCCGAGTTATCTGCAAGAATCTCCATAGAAGCATAGAAGATAATACTCAAGTTATGCAAGTCAAATTGCGTTAGAAGTTCTGTTACAACTTAGTATTTTTAATCTAAAGGTTGCGATTTTTGATTACTCTTAATACTTTGAAGTTACCTTGAAAATTTTTGTTGTCATACTGTTAATCATAAAAAAAGAATTGCAACAAGAATTTCAGAAAAGGTTAAAAAGATTCTATTCTTCAGAAATATTGTTCTCATAGTTAATACATACATCAAATTTGCACCACTTGTCAGGTTGTAATTTTTAACACGATAAATAACAGGCGATTATAACACCTTAACTTCATTATTCTACGGTTTCTCACGCCGTGCTTTGTCACATATTGTCATTTTTGTTACTGCGCTCTTCACGCAATATTTAATTATAAGAATTTGCATTTAATTGTAGTCAGTAGATTTTTCAAGATAATATATACATATTTGTTATGTATGAAAAGTAAATCATGTTTAGTCAATAATTCATCAATTAATTACTCCAACAAATACTTAAATAGACTTATTTATAAATAAATTTAGATAAAAGTACTTATCTATTACTTATCACTTATTTCTTTCGCTTAAATATACACAGAATATAATAGAAATAAATCGTATAATCTTTTCAATGTAAAATATATATTTATTGTAATTCATACGATACAAGGTAAAAAGTGTAAAATTAAGTATTTAGAAGACTTACCCATGCTTCGTCGAAAATCTTGTGAGCAATTATGCTGGTACTCTCGTACATGTCCTTTCCAGGTCCTGACGCGAAGCACCTTTCCTTTGCACCCGGGCACGTGTACTGCGCTGTACAAGCTTTACCGGAAAATTCGCATTTCGGGCCGCGAGTGTTCGGAGAAACATCGCCCAAATTGGTGGATGCAAATGCAGCTACAAATGCACCCTGAAATCAGAATAAGATGATGTCGGTTAATTTTTAATGCATCGATATGCGACATTATCCTTGATGGTTTGATAAAGTAGAAAAAACAATTTTATGAATTACACTTTCTCTTTACCTTTGGTTAAAATAACATATTTAATAAAAAGAAAATTAAATCAATCTTTAAAATTGTTCTCCCTCCACTGTTGTCAGTATGTACAAGTGCATAATCAACCTGACGAAGGTGAAAAAAATACAAGTATATATTATGAAGACTATTCAACATAAATATATTAGCTTCTTTCTTATTTGTATTATTTAAATCATATTTATATGAATCATTTTAAAAATTAATTTTCTATTGTATTAAACCACGCCAACAAAAATTTGTTGAAAAATATTAACATATTGTATTTTTCTCGCCTGCGTGAAATTAATTAAGAATTTCATGTCAATTAAAATTCGAAATTCACATATAACAAACATTTTTTAATTAATGCACATACTAATTTATGAGTATTATTTAATTCACTGTTAATTAAGACTTTTTTTAATTGACTTTTTATAAACGAAAATACTATGAAAATGTTTAAAAAGTAACTACATAATAAGATTGACTGTCTTAATTAACATTAAAGAAAAACGTTTTTGTGCTGTTATAAAACGCCCCTGCGTAGCGATAACCCGTCGTGCACCAAAGTACATTCAAGTACATACTTATAGGAGTTCGGCCTCGATTTGCGCCATTCTTTCACAAAACCCGCGCCGGCGTGTCGTAATAACGTTAATTAATTGAATTTCCAAGTGCGCAACGACGCCTCAATTTGCGTGCGTACAATTATTCAATCCGAGTTACCGCTCCAAAAAATTCTCTCGCTTATTATATACATAACGCTTATTTTCTCCAGATGTTTATCTTCGCAATAAAATGACCCCTCAAAGCGAGAAGTCGCTGAAGGAAAGTAATTACCTTCCCCACCATGACATTCTTGTTGATTCTCTTCTCGAAGAGAACCGACGCGAAGCCGACGTTGTCGCTCGACACGAGATGGTTCGTGTTGTTCATACTGGTCGGATGGACAGCGAACCAGTTGATGACGCCGAGCGGTTGCCCGTTCGCCGCGATGAATTGCAGCTGCACCAAGTCCTTATCCACGTCATACTTGTATCTGAAGTGAAAGCAGACGTTGCATTACGGAAAGTGAAAATTGAATATTTAAGTACATTTTTAGTCAATTTCTAATGGAATCAGTGGCAACCTACATTCTTTAACCTAAAATGAAAAATTACCTATTTACAAAGACCGTACACTTATAAATTTTATAAATTTTATTTCTTTGCTGGCATTTTAAAAATGTTTTTCAACACCCAATCAGTAATATCATTCATTTAAAACGTGTTTGTTTGAAAATGCTTCAAATAAAAAAATGCACGTATTGTTTAAAAATTATTTTACGGGATAACAAGTAATATTTCGAGGAATATTTTTCATTTTAATCGTTTAGTAATACGCTTTACGTCAGACTCCAGTACAATTAAAATGATATCGTGCAGAGAATCTAAAACCGACAAACAACAGATGCAAAAAGTCACTTTGCGTCATAAATTTTTTTTTTTTTTTTTCACGTACAATTTGAGAAACAAAGTTTTAAGAAATGCATTTTTGTTTTTAAAAATTAAATTAAATCTCTGGTTTCATTCCACAGATTTTAGCAAAAATCTATTTTTGCTAAAATCTCTATGCTAAACTTATACTAAAAGAGAATAAGGATTGAAAGAAAAGTAGCAAACTTGAAGAGCAATATTTTTTGAAAAATTTCTTACTCGAGTTTAATAACAATATAAAATCTATTTTATTTAAAAATTTGAATTTAAGAACGCTTTTGTATATATTTTTTCGCGACAATCTTTAAGAAATTTTTGTACTAATTTAAAGCAATAAAATGTCATACGAACATTTCAAAACCTGCTTATTAGTTTTGCCAGATATATCTACAAATGCATTGCTTGGACCCAGTAAGAAGAAATTTCCGATTCAGCGCACATTCGTGGAACTAAAGGTTCCTTATTCGCAACATCTTTAAAGTAGAACACTCGAAGCTGCCCGTGCAACAACAAACTAAAGTAAAAATAGAACGACCAACACGTTTAGTTTATTACTATTCTAATTTAAGCACTTTCAAACATTTCTTTGAATATTTAAAGCAAGCTGCGCACAATAACACTAACATAATAGTCTTAAGGACGTCAAAGGATGTTAATAATCTTATTAAATTCATGTCAGTTGTATTTTCGAATAAAATAAGCATGTCATTAAATTTGAAAAAGGTTGCTAATGACCAGTTTTGAATGATATGACTAACAGATGCACACTCAGCCTAATTAATACATGAATCATTCTAAAAGATAACATTCAAGCACTATATGCATTATATAGTTACTTATTTCTTTCTTCTTCAGGATTATTCATATAAGCCAATGGACTTCTGTTGATATTCGCATCCAATACTTGTCCGCGAGTAATGAATATCCGTCCGGGTACGACAGCGCTGTGAGCCTTGTCAATACTCTGAAACGGAAACGGACGATTTAGAGGTCGATTCGCCGCGGCAATCAGTTGATTTCGCGCGTCTTTTTCTACTTCCGCGTTCTCAATCGCCTGTATTGGGTAATCGCACCTTGGTAATGCCGTTGACTAGAGCCGTAAACGACTCCTGCACGAAGCCGTACGTCGAGATGTCGAAGAGCACGTCCATCATGTAGCCTCCTGGACTCGAGTGCGTGTGAGTCGCGCTGATCATCACGTTAGACTCCGTGTACAATTTACCGTAATGCGACTCTAAATTGCGAAGAACCTGAAAAAAAGTTCAATTTCGTCAATCTTACTCGGTTTAACGGGAGCATTCAATAAATTGTTCTTGTCTGCTTGGTAAAGTGAATCATTGCAAACTTCGTTAAATTCACTTAATCTAATCAACAATTTATAAATTTAATAATCTTCCAACGCTGCAGGTGTTTTTAAAGTTTTCATCAAAAACCGTAAAGCGCATCTAATTTTCGATCTTTCTAGATAGTGCGTATCAATAAATGACTATAGCCAATCAAAGTAGAATTATCGGTCAGCACAGGTAATCTTTCCGGAAGATAAAGAGGCGGCAAGAAAATTCCGCAAACTGTGAAAGGAACTTACCGCAGCTTTCACATCATGACCGATCATCGCACTGTCGACGGTGACGAAGACGAACCTCTGCTCGCCGTCGTCGATGATGAACGACCGGGCGTACGTCCGCAGGTGAAGTCCTGAGCCCTTTTGATCCATCTTCGCGTAGCCCATCTTCGAGGAGTTGCAATGAAATCGATTATATATTAGTTGCAAGCTCTTTGGGATAAAGATAGTCTATTTTTAGGATTAGAAATTTCTTAGTTGTTTGCATTAGTCGGAGAGAGGATTATTAACGCTCGAATAGAATTTCAAGTCGTAAATTTTCATCTCTTTTCGATACGTGATATCCCTCTCATGTAAATTGACCGATGCGATAAAATACGAATTTAAACACGAAACGATAAAACTAACTCGTGCAGAAATTTAATCTTTCGATTTTCTTTTGCGATTCTCTCTCTCTCTCTCTCTCTCTCTCCCCTTTCGAACGTTACGCAAGGTCTTTGAAGAACGTATTCCAGCAGCCTGCACTTTGCTTTTTATGTGCAATTCGCGTAAGAGCAGCTGATTTTTTTTTTTTCTAGAACTGCAATCGACAGCTTCCCATTGTTCTGATCCGTATCTATATATATTAATGCGGTCAGCTGTACTTATTATCTCAAATGACGCTAAGTGTCAGTTATGTAAATGCGATTAGCTCGAAATTTATATTTAGTTTCGAGTTATCTAAAACGAACTGTGAAAAAAAAATATCAACCGAGTGAATTCCATTTTATAATGTTTTTGTATGAAGACGAAAGTTTTGAAAAGCATATTATCATTTAACACATAAACGAACAAAGTAAATTAAAAAAAAATTCTTATTTTCGAACAAATAATCTTTTAAATTACTCAAGTGAGAACCAATATAAGCACCACTGTACGTAAACGTCAAATTCGCGATCATTCAAGACCCCCCTTTCATTAGCCCAATTACTGCTTCCACCGATAAGCTCTTACGCAGCATCTGTCTAAACTTTGACAGGCCTCCAGCAATTCAATAAGTAAAGACACAGAAGAAAACTTACAAAGACCACTTCGGCAACAGGTCCTGTCGTATCGGAAATGCCCACGCCGATGCTGTAGGAGGAAGCGGCGCTCCCCACCAGCGGTCCAATTAACACGGCCATTATAATTAGGCAAAATTTTCGCAGCCATACTTCTATCCCTGACGAATCCATTCAGTCTCCTGTTTTCTCTACCGCACTGGACGACTCCACTGAAAGAACAACATCGATAATGAGTCGACCGCTTTAGGATTACCTCAATTGTTACTCAATAAGTTTATCGATTTTTAAGATTGCTTTTTTGATAAATGTGCATGTTTGTGTGTCTGTGCACTAACGCAAAACTTAAAGAATTACTTTGAATACTCGAAGAATTTAAAATTTCTTTCTAAATGTACATTTGTCTCTTACTAAAATTTAAATATTTGTGAAGTTTTATTATGAGTATCATGTAAAACTGTAAAATATATTGATAAAACCGTAGTTTTTAAATACATAATAATTTACGATTACGTACGCTTAGCATTTTGAGATTAGATAAGCTTGGCTGGATATAAATATATTTATCTAAATCAAAATGTGACCACAAAAAGGCGCAATTTTGTTAAATTTCATAAATAACATTTAATAAATTCATAAGTAACATCTGTTAAAGATTTTGCAATGTCTTCTTTATTGTTAACTAAAGAAATAAACCTAAATAAAATTGATTAAAATGATTAAAAACAAGTTTGGAATTAATAATTTTATATCTCTAGAAAAGTAAAGGTGGTTCTATTGCAGGCCCTTGTCCAGTTAGAGGGGCATGCAACTACGGAGCACCGAACTGCGTTCGAGTCGCTAGTGCACAAAGAATATTTGGTAGAATATTCCCAAAAAATTCTGGGAGATTCTTCAAGTCTTGTTAAAAGTAAAAACAGTGTTTTTGTTTTCCTGAAAAAATGATAAACTATAACAAAAAAAACTTTAAAAGAACAAAATCTGTTACGACTTTTCGGAATTCGAAATTTTTTTAATATAACATTCTTTGTTTACACCTTCTAAATGTGTATTTAAAATTTCAGATCTTAATATTTTATAGAAAAAATTTACGAAATAATCTTGCGAATTAAAATCGCGCGGCGGCACGAATTTTTGATGTTTTGCTAATTGATTCGAAATTAAATTATCTTTCATTTGGTTATACTTTAATTGATGTGTGCAGTTTTTTTCTATATAATTTCTCACATATGACGGGTAAAATAATTTCTTCCCAAGTATTTTCCCTATTAACAGTAAATTATTAAACTTCTCTTTTAAAAATAACATAGAAAGAAACTCCACACATCAATGAAAGTATAACCAAATGAAAGATAATTTAATTTCGAATCAATTACCATCTTAGGGCCCCAAGGTCGTCAAACGTTTTTAAAAGTTATTAACCAAAATGTAAAAAAACATCAAAAATTCGTGCCGCCGCGCGATTTTATTTCGCAAAATTATTTCGTAAATTTTGTCTATAAAATATTAACATCTGAAATTTTAGACACACATTTAGAAGGTGTAAACAAACAATATTGTATCAAAAAAATTTTGAATTTCGGAAATTCATAACAGACCTTTTTCCTTTGAAGTTTTTTTCGTTAGTTTATACTTTTTTCAGGAACACAAAAACACTTTTTTCCTTTTAATAATAAAGTTAGGAATCTAGAAGACTTGAAGAATCTCCAAGAATTTTTTGGAAATATTCTAACAAATATTCTATGAGCAACAGCGAGTTGAACACAGTTTGGTGTTCCGTAATTGCGTGCCCTCCCCCAAACTTGATACGGCCTGTAATACAGCTACCTTAAGAAATATTTTGAAATTCGTAATATTTGTGGAAACTAAAACCTCTTTATTTGATGACTGATGAAAAAATGCAATCGTGCCGCCGCGCGATTTTAATTCGCAAGATTATTTCGTAAATTTTTTCTATAAAATTTTAAGCGTTTGCAGAGAAAGTTTTACGAGAATTGCATCTTATTGATTTTCGAGTATAAATAATTTCGAGTATATAAATAATATTTCAAAAATTATTAAGAACTTTATTTTGTATACAAAATTTTACAATTATCATAAAATTTTTTAAATGTCCTCACGTAATGGCACTGCGATAATTCGTTAAAGGAGAAAAAAATGCCACTGCGATGCAACTGTAAAGGGAGATGCGATAAAAAAGATACATAAATGTAACTTGACAATAAATGGGATATTTATGTACAGTTTCATAAAAAAACTAAGCGTCTACTTTACGTGATTTTTATTAGCGATTTTTAATGAGCAGCTGTCAATTTTTATTTGTAATTTTAAAGGCTGTGAAAAATTTTTAAGTATAATAAAAATTGGATAAACTTTGAACAAAATCAAAATAATATTTAAAAAAATATGCACAATATAGTTGTGCATTAATATTCTTAAGCATATAATGAATTAATAAATAATATTCGTTAATTTTAAACATATCTTACGTCTTTAATAAATTCAATATAATATTATGTTCAATGAGATTATACTTATTTTATTATCTTCATTTTTATGGAAAAGTACATGCCATCAATAATGCAGTGATTACTCAATTAAATTTCTTGCCAGCTTTTCTAAGCGTCTTTTTTACCGCGATCATTAGGAAAGCGAATAGGTAAATAAAAGAGCATGCGCGAAACGCCGCGGGAAAAAATTGTTTGAAAGTCCGGGGAGTTAAATGGCAGTGGTACGTGACCTAGAAACTGCGCAGAATCAGATAAATTGTGTACATCTTTTACTTTCATGCCAATTCCGTCTCATACCTGCGAGGAGACGCGACGAAGCGCCTGGCAAACGTCCTGGAAGTACACGATTCTCACCCGCAATTGAATTACAGTAACAATTTGGAACGCAATATCGGCTGTTGATAAAATTCCAGCTATTGATATAACCTCGCGAACTTGGTGTAGTTTACTCGCTCTTGTTCGTAACTTAATCACTTTGTGGCAACAGGATTCTTGTAAACATAATTCGACCGTTTAGTTTTGATTGTTAAGCTTTATATATTAATAATTTAGGTCTTGTCTTACACGAGGTGTAGTCTAGCACGTACAAAGAAAAACTGACAAGAGCCGGCGCGGCCAGACGGCAACACCATCTCAAATGAATTCAATTTTTTTTTTTTTTTTTTTTTTTAACTTATTTTGCAGTCTGGAGACTGCATCTGGAGACTACTGTTGGGGAGCGGGCGCATTGGTTTTTAGGTTGAACACGTGATCGTCGAGTGTGTCCCAAGGACATCTACATTTAGTGAGGTAATGTATGAAGAGTGAAGACGAAATACAATTAAGATTATATATTAATTTAAATAATGAGATCATATATAAGATTAGATATTAAGATAAAGTTATAAGATTTTAATCGCGAAAGTAGCCGAATAACGCGTTAACAACGTTTATCAGCCGCCTGTTGCGGGGCGGACTGTAAGGGGTGACCCCTCGATTCGCGTGGGGCCCTCCGCTCACCCGCGCACCTCTTCCCGCAGCCGGCAAGCTCGACGATTCGTTTACGTTTTCGCTTGTTTGCTTTAAAAATAGACGGTGGAAAAATTTCGAAAAATTCAGACTTTATTTTTTTTGGCACAAAGAACAACCTATAAAGAACCTAGATAGATCGTAGACTTTTGAAATTTGTATATTTCACGCTTCGGGAATTAACCTTGAATCTGTTAAAGATATGTTCGCTTCATTAGCCTAGTAGCTATTTTAACATTATTATCTGAATTTACTGCATGCATAAAATTCTATTTTTCGAATTCGAAAGTTCAAATTCAACGTGTGGTTTCTAGAGCGTACTAATATAACGATTTTAATAATTAAGTATTACGAAAACAGATAATTTAAAAAGGTATTTTTTCAGTCGTTTTGATTTCAAAAGTATAAGTTAGTTAGTGTTCTCTATAAACATAAACGTAAGCAGATAATTGTGAAATCATAGTCTATTACTGAATCTGCACTATTTATTTCCATAATGTTTTAGAGAGTCGTTCAATGGATTAAGGTTGTACGGTCTATACAGTCTGAATCAAAAGTCAGTCGACATGTAAATTATTAGTAATAACTATATTTAAATGTTTTTATTAACTTTTGCTTATTAAATGCATAAAAGGCTCTTAACTGAACACTATAAACCGTATAAAAATGGAATTATATAAAAATAGTCAACAAAAAACTCTTTTCCGATTTTGAAGTTCGTGAATCGATAGGAAATACTTAAATGAATAAAATGAGCCTAATTGAGTGTAAAAAAATAAAAATTGAAATTTTGGCACTTTTGCAAGTGATATTCAAGAAAACCTCAAAATATATGATTTTGAAAACCGAGAAGACAAACTATTTTTATATAATTCCATTTTTATACGGTTTATAGTGTTGTCTTTTATGCAGTTAATAAACAAAAGTTAATAAAAACATTTACATATAGTTATTATTAATGATTTACATCTCGACTGACTTTTGATTCAGACTGTATAGACCATGCAACCTTAATATCAGTATCATTTGCAAATAAGGGCTCGTAAAACTAATAGTGATTGAATTTTAAAAATTGTCTTAAATATATTGTATTAGTTTCGATTATTAACAGCATAAATTTTCAAAATTACCTTAATCTTGGTTTATCTCAATAATTTAATAAATTAAAATTTTAATAAAAAAAATTAATAGAAGGTCGAATACTAACTTTCCTACAAGACATATTATATAGTACGTATTAAGTAACAAGTTTCTTAATTTTGAAAAAATTATCTTAAAAGTGATGATGTTTATAAAAAGAACCGGTTGCTTCCACAGGGTTTCAAAAAAATGAATGAATTAACGAAAATATTAGGTACTATTTCGCATAAAATACACGCCCACGATAATCCAATACCCAAACAAAAACAATTAAAAAAAAAAGCTTCCTAGAGAGCAGCTTACACACAAAAAATCGACCGTCAAGCTCTACTAATTTCCTCTGAACTGCGCGGCAACAAAGCCATGTGCATCCTCGTGGTCACGCTATCTTTCTCTCTCTCTCTCTCTCTCTCACCTGGAAGCATCCGGCTCGTGCCGGCGATGGGTCGCTTTCGATCTCCGGCAGAGTCCGTGAAACGACGACGACGACGGTTGCCGCGACTACTGAGCATGACAGCCTCAAAAATCCATCCGGGCCGCGCGTAAGACTGTATATACTCTACAGTCCCGAGCGGGTGTCACACGCGAGCTTGCAGCTGCGAACCGCTGCTCACAGAGAGACAATGTGCTCCTCGCCGGCTGATTCACCGTGTAGTATTGTTCGCGCAGCGCGTTTAGACTGGTATAATGACTGTACACGTGCTGCTGTCGCTCGAAAGATCGGCGGTTTGCCCCTCGCGAGCTTGATTTTTTTTTTTCGAGTCGCCTTTGGAGGAGAAAGGAGTGAAGCGTCCTTGCGAGTATTGATTTTTATGACACACCTAGAGGAGCTACTTGAGCAAATTTCTTTCTCCGGGAGAACAAAGCTTCGTGGAGTGCGAACGTAATTGGCGTTTATGTTCGTTTACTTCAATGAATCTTGGGAGAGTTGCTGATGCTGGAAAGGCTACTCTATCCGACTGAGCGATTCGCTTCCACTTTTGCTATCTAATACACGTTGTTCTAAAATAAATGTTACAGAAAATTAGCCTTTTCCTTCTGTTTTTATTTTTATACTGTGAACTATGAACGCAACAATTACTAGGAATTTTCAAATGATTGAATTTATATTTTTCTGTAAATATGAATATACAATATTTATGTATAAATATCTTTGAATGAAAATAAATAGTACTCTGAAAAATTCCTTTGTAGGTATTTTTTGTAAAGTTGCCGTTACTTTCCCTTCGATATGCTCGACAGTTTTACGATTCATAAAGTAAATGTACATGTCGGCCTTGTTTTTTTTTGTTTTTTTTTTTTAAATACCATAACAATGTTACCGAGAACCAAAAATAAAATAGCAGAATATATATGATATGAATGTATGATTTGAAAGCTATCATTTTTCTGTACTTTTGTAGTTTTATTGCAAGGGAGTAATGATACTATTTATCTCTAACTAAAAACCTCTATTAAATCGACAAATTAAATTAAATAATTCACTACATTATTTCATTACCATAAACGTGCAATAAATTTATAAAAGCTCTAAATTATGAAGGCTCTAAGAATTCAAAAATTGCTGCCTTCTTCAATTAAATGAAAATTTATGAGCAATTAGAATTAAAAGATCTTCCGAAATAGCATCATAACAATGACTCCGCAACAAACCGCGGCACGAAAACAGTTTGCCACAGCCGCATGATAACGATAACTAAATTTATCCCACACAGATCATGTTCTAAAACACTGCGCAAACACTGCACAAGCACACGATTTATACGAAATCAGCCGCTGTCCTCGTGGATGCACAAAGCAGCGGCTGCGCAGAACTTATCAGCACCTCTCGGTAACGTCGATCTCTGGACACACCGGCCGCGCGTATATTTACGTCCCGATCGGCGCGCGCGCACGCGAGAAATGCACGCACCCAGAAGGCCTCTCTCTCTCTGACTCGCCCCGGCTCTCGCTCTCCTTTCTCTCATCGACTGCGGCGTGCCATCGAGGCACCACGCACCAGACTCTTGCCTTTACGCGGACCACTGACGTCACCCCCCGCCAGATTACCGCTGAATTGTCATTCCGATCTCCCCGACTCTCGCTTTCAGCCGAGACAGTCAGCGCTGTTCGGAGAATAAAAATTTTTCAGTCGATTCGCGGCGTGTTAGCTGGACTCTGACACTCTGAGGGTCAGGAGCGAGGTCCCGGAGGGCAGCACCGATCTACGCGAGGCTACCTGTGTATAATTTACGGGCGTTGTTGTTGCTGAAGATTTTTCGGTGAAGAGATGGGCTGGAGAGGCAATTGGAACTTTGCACTTCGGGACTTCGGAGACTTCTGAGTGTAATTTATCGCGATTCAAGCAGGAATTGAATTAAAAAATGAAATTTGAAATTTAAATGCTATCGTCTTTTAATATAAAATAGCTATTTGATGTATTCGATTTATGAAAAGATAAAAATGATTCTTGGAGAAAAATTAGCAAAAGTTAATAATTATTGAATGCTTAAGGATTCTAATTATATAGATGAAGAAATAATAATCTTGAATATTTTAATTTTTTAACAGAACGATTGCATTGAAATTTACTAGGATATTTGCTAATTTTAATTTAAAAAAGCAAACGTGTTACAAAATTTACTACTGTTTTTAATGAATTTTTTCCACTTTAAAAAAATCACAAAAGAACTTAAGTGGAATCCATAAATAAATTCTTTCTTAAACAAAATTCAAATAAGCGTACATAGTAAATCAAAACTTTCGCAATTGATATAAAAAAAATTGTTTAAAAATCAAAGGAACGAACATTTAAAATACGAATACGATTTATTATGCAGTACATACTTTCTACGTTCTCGAATAAAACATTAATTAGCCCAAATTGATTGTACAAATAATGATCCAATTAAAAGCACTTCTACGCATGCAAACATTTAAAAATAGATTTATAACTACGAATTTTCTTATATCTAATTGGTAGCTAATGAACTCTAACAGCAGAGGCCGAAGAAAGTTTTATTGACTTTGCCGCTAGACGCGACGAGGCACGAGAATCTTCACGCAGCCTGGAGACACTTTCACTTTTTGCCAAAAACCCTCGGCGAATTCTCGCCTTACGCTTTCCTTTTCATACTTGAATCTTCTATCGAACATTGCGAAAGAGTTCAAACTCGTGATGATTAAACGTTCTCTTCGACCTCTCTGATTCAATTTATGGCCTACTTTAGAATGTTTTCGGAACAGGTTTATTACTCAGCAAAAAATCTGACTTAATTTACGTCCTAAAAATTTTGTCTGTCAAGGTCATCTACTAATAGGTACCTTGAAAGAAATACTATATTTAGGGAAATGAGTTTTGCACAAATAAAAAAGCTTATAAATGTTTGACGACTGCGAATGGATTGTGCGGAAAACTTTGTGCTTGTCTATTATCGATTACTACTCTTTCTAGAAAGTTTATCAAACGCAAGACTAAGCGCAAGACTCATAATAAAGCCGCCATTCCGGTCGATTGTTAGATAAAACCTCCAGCGGTCCGTGAAGTGTCCGCGCAATTTTCTCGAAAACTCATCGATTGCCGGGAAGTGAGCGGATCGCACGAAACAGAAACGGAAGCGCGGCCCTCGCTGAACATATATACACACGCGGAGAGCAGATCGCGCCTGGAATATTTGCTCGAATCGCCAAAGTCCTTGGATGTCCGCAGCATATAGATAAAAAAAAAAAGACACCTCTGAAAAAAGTCAAAGTCCCCGAGCCAGAGTCGGTTTACATTCGACGGAAGATAGAATAGTCCGTGGCGTACATTCTTGTAGATAACTACGTGACCGGACTCGACAGCTGTCCGACCGGTCGACTTCCAGTTCCTACAGGCTGAGACTTCCCGCGTTTCAATGAACGGACAGAGGCTCCGCTACGTGCTATTTAGTATTAAAGGACGAGTTTGTAAATATCGTTGACCTTAGATAAAAAGGGCGCTAGTTGTATTGGAGAAGTTTTCCGTGTACGAAGAAAATATTTTGTCGAAAGGAAAACAAAATTCCAACGAGCTCGATCTTCAAAAAATTTCTGTTGTCTTAAATATTGAAAACTTTCTTAGGTATCGTAAAATTTCACGTAACAAACTCTGAGGTAACCTGTGTAATATAGTTAGCAATGCAATTGCACATTGGTTTAGAAGCAGTGTGAAAATGTAATTTTATACATCCAGTAAAAATGATGAGAAATCTACTGTAGGATTACATCCTAAAATTTAAACGCATTTCTAAATATTGTAAAACTCACTATATCCATTTACTATAATACTTATATTTCAACACGAAAAGAGAAAAAAGGGCTAATTGCTTGAAGAACCGTCATGCTAATTACATTCCTTACTTCTAGAGCAATGTCGTCGCAAGTTACTAGCATCAAACGCCTTGAAACAGCGAAAAAGCGCCACGAAATTTTTCATTTACAATCCTACAAATATAAAGTTCTACAAGTGATGAACCAAATCAAACCGCGCCACCTTATGCAACTATAGATGAAATTCTGAGGGAACACCGTCCGGTGCAAGAGATATATACAAAGGGATTGCGACAGGGACTGACGGTTCCAAAGCGCTCGTGTTTATGCACGATGGGATGCTAGAAGAGCTGTCCAACTGCACCCAGTTATTCTGCGATGGAACCTTCAATGTTTGTGTACTTTATATTTTATAAATGTAATTATTTTAATTACTTGTTAACGAAAAACTTATTTTTAATTACAGATTATTCCCCAGGAACTTGAATATCGCTCAAAAGTTTTTATCATTCATTTCCGGTAACTTGGCGCAGTAAGTTTCAAACAATTATGTACCAATAATCAGTATAACAATTTTATTAAATGTACTATCGTATTTTGCAGGGCTTTGATTTTGAAGATTGTTCCAGCTCTGAGTTAAATAAAATTCAGAATTGTGATCAACTTCGAATGCTCACAAATAAATAGTGTAAGAAATTTCCCAAATGCAAAAATCTCGGGTTGCTCTTTTCACTATAAACAAATAATACTCAGATTAATTTTTATTATTCCTCTTAAAAAATAAGAACCAAAGTTTGAATATTTGAGATTGATTCTTCCTCTTCGTACTTCTTTCCTATTCGGGTACTGTACTGTGTACTGCGGGTACAGTACGAAGAGGCAGATCATTATTATTTCATTATTTATGTGTGATATACGACTATTATAGGGATTTATTAATTTTCATTCTACAAATTTACATTGATTTCAGCACCTAATTAATATTAGTTTAAAAACTTTTCGTTCAATAATCAATTTTCATACTACTACAGAATTATAGTTATTGAGAAAAACCAATATAGAGAAACGATTTTTTTCTTCTACAAATTCTGATCTAATTCTTACGCCTTACAACTTCCCTGCGCATTCCCCGGTACTTACATAACGACATAACCGAAAATTACCCCGACAATCGTTAACACACACGGAACTATCCTAATTCCGGCGAGCGAGGAAGCATTAGAAAGCGAAATAGGCAAACTCGGACGTAAACCCGCACTGCTACCAGATATCGGTAAAGTTACCCGTTTCCCCAAGCATCCCATAACAACTAACACCCCCCCGAACGCAACGACTTTTTCCACAGAAAACGAGCCTATACGTCCAATAGCTGTATTATCAGGCTGTCGCCGTTCCTCGGGCCTGCTTCCTCCTTCCTTCCGCTCCATGTGTGTATCCGAGAGTGCCCTATATACTTATATGACGCCGTTCGCCGGAACGTCCAGTGAAAGGACAAATTGACCGTTCGGGGCTTTCTTTTTTATCGCGGTGTCGGATAATGCCGCCCGGATTTTTTGTCGGGAAACATTTTCTTTGCGAAAAATGAATTTCCCAGTGGCCCCGGATGAAAAGAGATTCTTTCGCGGTCAACTTTTATTGATAACGCAAAAGTTAAATTTATAGACGGGCTCAAACAAGTATATACGAATTCTCAGTGAAGTTAGGTTTAGTTGAAGGTTTAACAATTGATTTCTAGTTTGTTAAGCTATCAATAATGGTTGTGGATGTATATCTTCTTCCTGTAGTACCGCAACAGTTTTTACATGACCGGAATATAATATGTTGAAACTTGGCTGTGCAGTACGTAGCAAGAAGTGCTCGTTCGCATGCGAAATGATCGTTTTTGAAAGTATTTTGTCTATACTGTTGCAATTACATCAATCTCGTAATTGTTCGCGTTCTTACTTTAGGCAGCTTTTGACTTATAAATTTAAACGCTACATTGCAATTTCTGAGTTATGTAAAAATATAAATCGCCAATCTGATTCCACGAATATAGGTCAAGCGTAAAAAAGTAAGAAGACCTACTTGAAAATAAATGATTAAATAATTAATCAAAACCCACTAATTGAATCTTTACTGTAAATTAGGTTATAGATTAAAGTCCGTCAATTTAGAGGAAAAGGAGCGCCTATATAGTGACACACTTAATAGCATAGCTTATCGAGAGTCGCTACTGGAAGTCGAGAGAAATTGTTGTAACAGAGCAAAGAATCATGATGATAGATTGACCAGATAAATTAGGGACGATGAAAGTGAAGTATCATATCTGTCGATTAATTTAAAAAAAAAAAATTCTTATGACTTCATAAACTTGTTAATCGCTCTTAATTTCACGCTTTCATTACTTTGACAACTAAAAAAATAAAATGACGAGAAATTATTTTAAACATGTTATATTTTCCTTATATACTTCTTTTTCAAATATTTATTTAAGGAAATTAAGATAAGATGGGCTACATTTAACTGTCAATATAGTACAACATCTTTCTCTTCGTTTGTCCGCCTCTTTCATATTATGCATACACTTTCACTTGCACCACCCACATCGAAAAGTCAACTAAGAAGAAATATGAAAAGGAAATCCGATCACCGGACTAGGGAAATCAAAGTGACAACAAAATCGACAGCCAATATCAGCATGTTTATTACCTTTTTACTCCATAACTATACCGCAGCCTCGCTTTCATCGTAACACTTAACTGGCCTATTTACGCCTTACGAAACTTGCCTGCACTAATTTTACTGCTTTATTTGCCTTTCTCGCAAATTATATCGCTGCTTTTCTTAATTAACAGAAATGAGTAATATTCCACCGAGACGATAAAGTCTGTCATTCGAAGTTCGAAAGCAATACCCACCATAATAAAATGGAAAACGGAGCCTGTCTATCTCGTCGGTGGAGTAGTTCGACATCGAATCCACTTGGCAGACGCTCTGAAACCGCATCTCCGGGCTCTCTTTGCAAATCGAACGAAGCTCGCTCGATGGCATTCTGCGATTGCCAATCCAGGCATCCCCGTCGATCATTCAAACGCCGCGTTGGTTAACAGCCACGCCGAGTTTCGTCAAAGGCCGAGAAATTAGAACGTAGCCGCCATAGAGCCTGTCTCAATTTCGAACTTCACAGCTGTTAATCTCGCACTCGGCTTTTCCGCGGCGAAAGATCTCTGCTCCATTACGCGACCAAGAAGTACTTTCTTTAAAAACAAAAAAAAAATAAAAATAAAACCGACGGGGGCTTGGAAGAGTCGCGTTATCGCCGGGCGATGCTGCCGCAAAGACTGTCCGGGTCGTGCGAACCGCGCGCTCGACCCGGGGGAGAAAGTGAGAGAGGCTGCTGCTCGGCTCTAGAGCCGTTGCACAATGATACACAATGTCGATAAAAGGCAAGTGTGCGCGTGCTGCTCCTCGGCCGATCGCCGTTTAATAGAGTGCCGGACGAGCGGCTCGTGGAGCTGTGATTGTCGGCTGATTGGATCGCTGAGACTATTGATTCGGGCTCGTGACTGCTGGTTTATTTGGCCTGGTAATTGCGGGATTTGAGAATTTAGTGGCTGGTAGCGAGAGAAGCGGTTAAGCTGCACTGTTACTCTTAGTGTGTACGATTTATTTTTGAGTAAATTTTTAGGTATTTACACAGAGAGAAAGGATTACTAATATTTAATCCACGTTGACTTAAATTACGACTTAATGAATATTCACTACTCTTAAGTAAATTCGTGGATTAAATATAAACGAATGGAATGACTTACATCGCACAATTATTAGTATCATTTCAACACGCTGATTATTTACTCCGTGCCCGAGCGAAGCGAGGAAAAAAAGTCTCGCGAGGTAAATAATCAACAAAAACACTAGTATCGAACTGCATTTTATACCACGAGTGCCGAAAAATCATGTTAAAGTCGTGATTTTGAGGTTAGAGTTACTCTCAGTGTAATTGTGCGATGGAAGTCATTCCATTCATTAATATTTAATCCACGAATTCTTTAAGAGTAGAAAGTTATCATTTGATCGTATTTTAAATCCACGATGGATTAAATATTAATAATCTTTTCTCTCTGTATATTGTTTTATGAATGACGGAAGGAAAATTGAGGAATGAAACTGATTTATTGAAGATTCATTGAAAGAAATAGAATAAATTGCCAAAGAATAAATATAAGCAAGTTACGTTATATTTCTAATGTTTTCTGATGAAATCTAAGATTTCACTTTACAAATCGTAAACAATCGAGCTTATTAACAATTTTAATTTTCACGAAATAAGATACTTAATGACTAATTAAAAATCTACAAATGGTCAGTATTCCATTTTCTAAAGGAAAAATTATTGAAATTGGCCAAGAGAAACATTTAAATAATTAATTTTCTCTGATGCTATTAGTTAAAACTATTGGAATAAAAGTTTGAAATTTAAGTTTTGTACAAAGCCACGAGTGAAAGCACTCAAGAAGCAATGCCGAAAGTGCGAACAATGAAATAGAGATTACCGTACGTTACAATCGGAAGTTCGCTCTGCCGTTCGGCAAAACGTGGATTATTAATCCTCGTAGTGACAAAAGCGAATAGTGTGCTTTGGCTTGTCCTGGCCATAAAGTAACCTTTACTGACGTAAATGGGCTTAAAACTTTATACGTCTCTTGAAATGGTGACACATCAGCTCAATTTGAACTTTCCGAACTCCCACGCCCACCGATGTGTATGAACTTTCGGAGTTTGTATAAAAAATTGTCTTTTCTAAATTAAGAATGATTATCGCAAAATGAATGGGGAGGGATACGAGTAAAAATAATTCAAACTTCGCAACCGGATTAGGGAAAAGAGCGTTGGACAAGTTTTTCAAAACGTATCAAATTACGAAATGGATATGAAATGGTGCACCAGGGTCTGTTTCCAAATATGTCAAATTTCAAAACTTTTTATTTCTTCATCAAAATATAGATTTATACGAAGAGAATGTCATTTAAAAAAAAATTAAAAATTCCTTTTTTGTTTTTTAAATGTGCTGTAGTAGTATTACTATTTTAATTATATTCTTATAAAGGTTCGTTAAGAACAAGAAACAAGATGGTTTAGTAGTCATTTTAATCATAATTAGGAGTGGTATTTCAACCTTATTTTCTGTAATAAATTTTGTTATGAAACTCTGAGTTTCATTATAAAAACAGATTTATTCTGTTGAGCATTATTACAAAAGTTAAAGAACTTATTACAAAAGTTAGATTACTAAAGTAATTTAAATAACGAAGATTTGGAAAATATTTTTTCCATATTTACTATCTGCAAGGAAGCTGTCATGAAGCTTAGTATTAAAAAATAAATAATTTATTTTGAATTTTTAATAGCAAATATTTCCTTTTTGTTTTTATTAGCTTCCTGAAATCAATATGAGCTTTTTCATTAAACGCAAATAATACATAATAATTTACTAGTGAAAGAAATTAAACGCGTATGTAATAATTTTAATCAATAAAAGAGTTATTAAAATTGTACTCTCAGCACTTTGATTCATTGTATCATTACCCATTAATAATTTTTCGAAGGCAATAACCTGCAGCCTAAGCAACTCGGCAGATTTCCTCGATCATTTAATGCTTATTACGACAAATTTTATTCAAGCACCGATTAATTACGCAGTGCTAAAACGACAGCGGAG
Source organism: Ormyrus pomaceus (assembly GCA_900474385.1). Taxonomy (NCBI): domain Eukaryota; kingdom Metazoa; phylum Arthropoda; class Insecta; order Hymenoptera; family Ormyridae; genus Ormyrus; species Ormyrus pomaceus. The sequence goes on along the minus strand of UCOM01000561.1, from coordinate 18,084 downwards.
TAGACGACTTAAAAATTAAAAGGTGGCAGTGCGCGAGTGTAAATAAGGCTTCGGTTTTCAGTGGGTTATTCAAGTTCGTAGATTAATAAAAAACTACAATGTTCAATAAAAACAAGCTCTTCTTCGTCACGCTGCTGTCCTTCCTCGTCTCTTGCCTCTGCCTGTACATCATAGCTTCTCTCGGCTCCTCCCTCCTAGGTATAAATTTAGCCGCGCACCGGCGATTTTCTCTCGAGCGACTGCGCTAATTGCGCGCCGCCATTTAACTTGCTAATCTTCCCGAATGAATTTTTAATGCACCAGGCAAAAATTCAGCCCCGATCGGGAAAGAACGGGCCGGCGGACACGAGAAGCGAAATTCATGGATGGATAATTCGATTCCGATTCGGCGGGCTTATTCGGCCGGCTCCATTGTTGCTCGCGCGAAACGCCAGGCGAAAGAAAGCCCGCCGCAGATAATACTTCCCTCTGCGGAACTTACGAAGAGCAGCCAGCGTATACAATTTACGCCTACGCTTAGAAGCTACTATACGCTGCCCGAATCAATAGCTTCGTATTACGGTAAGTAGTATTTTTCTTCGTGATTTTCGTCTTCCAGCGAGCGTTGACTTTGTTCCTTGTCGCGCCAAAGTAAATTATGACTTTTTATCGGTAGAACGTGTTCTTTGATACTTACAATACGTACAATAATTTTCAATGCGGTCGTAAAATAGACTCTCGCATGCCATAACGAGATTAAAAGAAGCGCGGAAGGCAGCATCATTTCCGTAACTTTTACCCTCGACCCGCGCGAAGCAGCGACAGTATAACTAATTGATCCGCTTTTCCGTTGAATATAAATTCTTTCCAAAGGCGAGCGCGACTAAACCCTTAAATCCGAGCAGTAAATTAAATTCTTTCCCAGTGACGGGTCAGCGGCAATTTACTCCAGGCCAGTACGTGCAGAGCCCGTCCTTCGTCCCTGGATTTTTGCAATTCCAGCAGCAGCAGCAGCAGCAGCAGCATCAGCGGCAGCCAGTAATGCAATTGTTGCTCGGCTTTAACGCACCGAGCGCTCAGCCACTGTGTCACCTGAGTCAGTGGAATTCAGCGGCCGGCGAGGCCTTTTATTGCAGCTACATTCCGGTCGCGCCGACTTACCAATTTCCCGAGGTGCCCGGAATCACGGACCTCAATCGAGCGGCACTCGAGAATGCCAAGGGAGGAGACGCCGACTTGGTCGGGGCTACTTATGCCAATCCGTTCGAGCAGCTGTTTAAAGGTTATTGATTTTGACTTTTCGATTTTTTGCATCGGATTGACTTTTCGCCTTTACGAGGATTTAATTGTAATTACGTAAACGCGACGGGTTATACCGGATGAGAGTTGAAATGTTAACTTTGACATTTCAGTCCATCATTAAATACGCTGCGTGGGTTTCGCTTTGAATGATGATTTTACGCATCGAAAATAAATGTAAAAGCTGTTTTTAAAATCCATCTCGAAATTCATTTAAATAAATTTTAATTAAAGGTTTCCAATAAAAATAATATTCGAAACATGTGATATTAAAATCAAAAGGTTTGAAATACATGAAACGTGTCTTTTTCCAGACTTGGCGCGCGAGTGTCCAGTGAATTTTTACCAATGCGCCGATGGCACAAGCTGCATTTCGAAGGCGCGATGGTGTGACAATCGCGTTGATTGTGCGGACGCGAGCGACGAAACAAAATGCTCTTGCAGAGAACGCGTTGGCAGAGACAGACTCTGCGACAATTACGCGGATTGTCCGCATAGCGAAGACGAGCTGGGCTGCTTTGGTAATGCACACTTTTATTTTGCTTTCGTTTTATTTCGATTATTTTGACGTTAATTATTTTTTGGTTTAAAAGAAAAAGGGTTTTATTTACATTTTATATAAATTGTAGTTTGGTGAAACTCGATTAGATATGCAAACAAAATTCAAAAAATATACGCATGTTGTACGATACTAATAATTCTTGGCGAAAGGTATGCATATAAAATATAAAAGCCGTGAAATAGCAATGTTTAATTTTAGTATGCGGGTCAGTGCTTTACGAGTATTTCAGTTCAAACCCAGCCTCGAAGCTTCAAGATTCCTATGTCCAAAAAAGGCCATTCTAGAGACATGTTTGTAGCAGCAGTGCTTTGGATTTGCGATATTTCTATTCTGTCAGCAAAATAATATATCAATTCTCGTTGAAGCGTGACACGATTTCCAAACTCATTCATTTAAGTCGCTTAAATTCTTCTCATTTTAGTTTCATACACTCCAAATAAATAACATTCTGCATTTTTCTCCGCTGTTTTATTAATCATTCGAATTGAATTTCCCCAAATCACAGTTTTAAATACTTCTGCAAATATTTCGGCAAATCCGCAATTCAAGCACGTACACCGGTTAACCCAAGCAAAAAGTGCACCGACGCACAACGACGCTTTCCAAAAGTTTACTTTACAAAATCCAGTTTCAAAAGACAAAAAAATTACGCTTCTCTTCTCAGGCTGCCCAAAGAGCACGTTCAGCTGCAACGACTCGCCGACTTCGTACAACAAAGGCGGCTGCATCTCGCGGGAGGCGCGCTGCGACGGAAGCCGACAATGTTCCAGCGGAAGGGACGAGGAGCACTGCGGCGTGTTGACCGAATCGTACGCCGTCAGAGACGAGGTGGCTCTCCTTATACTGTTATATCGCTTTTAAAGCGGCGGCAGGAATATTTAAAACTTTAACTGCCCCCCACCGTCGCGACGTTACACCTGAGCTTTTATTGCCTGCAGATGTTCCCGGTCGGTTACCACCTCGGCTTTCTTCACAGGAACTGGAAGGGCAAATGGTATCCCGTCTGCGGGCATGCCTACACCTGGGCGAGGGAAGCTTGCGCGGCCGAAGTCGAAGCGAGGTTCGTGCTTGCCGAGGATCTCGGTGGCGAATGAACAATGAGATTATGTATATTTCGCTGTGTATGCCGGCTTGGAATTTAATAAGAGCTTTGTGATTTTATAACAGAGTGACGTTGACTGAGCGTTCAAGTTTCGCAATTGATTAATGAACCGATACAAGCAAAATCTTCATTCAAAACGTATACTTTTGAACTATTTCCTCCTCGTTATTTATGTTTCTCTCAATAAATTTTCACGCTCTTAAATCAAAATAATTTTATTTCTGATTTTTTTTAGACAAAAACTGAATTTAACTCAAATAAAATCTTTTAAACCGTGCCGCGAAAAAAGCTAAACGCAAAATTAATCGCCCCAATTACCAGCCAGCCAAGACCAATAAATAACCATTCGCCTCCGCAGCGAGGACCCCCAGCTGGAGACGGTGGCGCTGCCGAGCGATCTCTCTCTGGCTCCGTTCTTAATGGAGAGCGGTTACGAGGGTAAACTGCTGTCCTCCTGCCCGAGCGGTCTGACCTACGTCCGTTGCCCGGCACCGCCGAGCCGCAGCCGCCTCGCCGAGCCGACTTTCTTGCTGGGCAGCAGCTCCCGTAACGGCTCCTCGGAGCCGTCCGACCCGATCGTGAGCATCGTGGGCGGGCACGACAGTTCCCCTCGCGCCTGGCCCTTCGTCGTCGCAATCAATAAGAACGGCTACTTTCATTGTGGCGGCGCCGTACTCAACGAGTGGTGGGTGCTCAGCGCGGCCCATTGTTTCGCCGAGTGAGTATATATACGTGTGTGTGTGTGCGCGCTTCTTGCCGCGAGAGCCGCGGTCCTTGAAGCCCGGAAGGTTTTGCGACTCTTCGTCCGCGTTTATTATCGAGCGCCGCGCGGACGCGCTCCTTTTCTTGTCGGTGCTCCGGGACGCCGAGATTAATTATCGCGTTCTTCTGCTCCGGCGATTCGATTGACGCCTGACCTCCCGCCGTTTCGATTGACTCCGCGGGGCTGAAGCTCGGGTCCTGACGATGAGGGATCGGCTTTCTTGATTCTTACGGTAAAGCGCGAGAATTGCGTTCGGCGCTTTTAGCGAAATTTTTATAGTAATATTGGATATATTGTGTTCTATTAGTTCGATCTCGATATTTTATTGGAATTTTGTAAAGTTTGCAGATTATAAATTTGAAAAAGCGCAAAAGCTTATGATGTTCGGATTTATTTTGTATGATTATTTTCTGGCTTTTAACGATTTTCAGTAGTAAAATGCATAAAATATAAATCGCGACTTAATACGTTAGCGCAAACAAGACAGTAGATAGCAATAGTCATAAACATTGGCAATGACATAACTTTAATGCGTCACTGCAAGCGCCGTCTTTCTACAGCCATTCAAAACAAACCTAATAAAAAAAACACCATTTAAACAAAAACTTGTAAAAATACCATCCACCCAAAAAAAAAAAAAAAAAAAACATGACCTCTGCCCTAACTTTCAGCTACGACCGTCAATACTACGAGGTGGAGGCCGGCATGCTACGTCGCCTCTCCTACTCGCCGAGCCAGCAAATCCGTCGGCTCGACGGCGTGGTGGTCCACCCGAGTTACGACGCCACAATCCTGAAGAACGATATCGCTCTCGGTTTGCTCAGCGAGCCGTTCCTCTTCAACAGCTGGGTGAGACCCGTCCGTCTTCCCGGGGCGCGCGGCGGCCGCCCCGAGAGGCCCGCTCCCGGAAGTGTTTGCGTCGCGGTGGGATGGGGCGCGACCCAGGAAGGCGGCCGAGATCGTAAGAAACTTTTTCCGATATACACGGTTCGGCGGATTGCTTTTCTCTCTCTCTCTCTCTCTCTCTCTCTCTTCGCCGATTGGCCGTAATCGATTCCGGGGGGCTAATGGGAGACGGCACTGTACAGATGTGTAGTGCCTCTTTATCTGTTGCGACCAGGAAGGATTGGCGCTAAAGAGCTCGGGGTTATACGACTGTTTAGCACGCTATGAAAGGGGATTAGCGTTATGAATTATCATAATGTGACTCATACGTGTCGTAAGGCTTTTTTCTACCCAAATAAATATTAGTAAAGATTTGTTGTTATTGAAAGACGTAAGAAGCTGTTTAGGATGAATCTTCTGAAACAACGCAGGAGCGAATCAGTACACTGAGAAAAAAATTTCTTGAAATCAAAGAAAGCATTGCGAGCAATCGGTTAAATATTTTTTTGATTCAAAGAAACAATTTTTTAATGGAAAGAAGTTTTCTTTTTTTAAATAAAATTTTCTTTTTTTATAGAAACTTTCTTCCTATTAAAAAGAAGTTTCTTTGAATTAAAGAATGTTTTCTTTGAACCAAAAAAATATTTAACCGATTACCCACAATGAAGCTTCCTTTAATTTCAAGAAATTTTTTTTCTCAGTGCAGGCTTTAAAAAGTTTTAAGCTTTTTTACTTAAATATTAATATCTTACTCTTATGATATCAAGCTTCAAGGTCTCTACGCGCGAATTACTTCACGTCCGAAAATAAAAACTCCCACAAGGCAACCGGCAAAGTAACATTTTACAGTCCCTTATGTATTTTTCAGCGGACCATTTGCGCGAGGTGGAAGTGCCCATAGTAAGTTGCCGCCGCTTAGAGGACAGGAACAGAGCTGAAATTTGCGCGGGTTTCAGGCAGGGCGGCCGGGACGCCTGTCAAGGCGATAGCGGAGGTCCTTTGATGTGCAGGTATTGATAATTTTAAGTCAAAACACACCGCTCGAAACTTGCAATGTCTATCAACAAAAGTGGACTTGCAGGGAATCCGAGGCGGAGTCCGACTGGTACATCGGAGGAATCGTCAGTCACGGGATTGGCTGCGGAAGGCGGAACGAGCCGGGAGCTTACACGAAAGTTTCTTACTTCGTTGACTGGATAAACAGTATCATGAGTAAGTCCTTTTAGTTATTGCTGTGGAGGCCGACCTAAAAGTCTTTTAAAACTTAGAAATCTACCTTTTGTATTTTGCGGAAAAGTTTTTCAATTAAAGTCTGAGCAATATTGTAAGCGGAATAAATTATTAAAAGTTTTTCGCGAACGTTTTGTTTTTTTTCAAATTTGAATAACTTAATTTGTATATTAATTTAATATTTCTTGCTCAGCATTCTTTTAGTTTTTAAATAGAAATGACATTCGACTGCTTTTTTTCTGTTCAAGTACGTGTTTCATGCATCTTCTTTTGTACTACTTACTTTGAATAATAGACGGTCTTAAAAGCTTAATTACTATTACTAAGCACTTTCATAAATCTATATTAGGTCAATGTCTCTCTTACAAGAAAGCGCGATTAATGGTTTAAGTTTCTTTACAAAAAAGACGCCTATAATATACCAGCACGCAAATAATTTAATGTTCGTTGATTAACATCTAAAAACTTTCCCAACATGATTTACAAAGCTGACTAACTCATCAAAAAATTACCTCTCTAACCTTCCATCATATCCCCTCTCGAGAGCTTCAAAACTCTCAATTCCTTCGAAAGACTCCTCTCCCCGAATGCGCAAAGCGCCAAAACAATCCCAAAGACTAAGCAAAGCCGAGCACTTGTCTCTCAGGTACTCGAAAGGGTTCGTTCCCTTTGATGCGGCCGCGCTCCTCGTGTCCGGGCTTCAGCTGCAACCGACCGCACGCTCGATGCCTGCCGGCGAAGCGACGCTGCAACCGCGTCGTCGACTGCCTCGAGGCCGAGGACGAGATCAACTGTCCCACCTTCGCCGGCGGACTCGGATTCCTCGAATTGCTGCTCGGCGGCCAGAAACTCCAGGAACCCAATTCGAAGGACCCGAAGCGGACTTCCGCGCGGAGACGGTAAAGGGATATCGATCGCGACCCCTTAATTGTGTGGCTGCTCGATTGCCGGGGACTCTTATTGGCGGAAGAGCTTGGCCGACAAGCAAATATCAAGATTGTACGGACTTTGATGGAATTCTAGAAATAGATTTTGAGAGTGTTAAGAACGACAGCTACTAATTTAATAGCGGTTGTGATGCTTTTTTTTAAAGAGTTAGTGGTTTACCTTGAATAGAATTTGACTTGGAACGATTTTTAGTTTAAATGCGTACGTTTTTTTTTTTTTTGGTGAAAAAAAATGAAACGATTATGTTACACACGAAAGATGTCAAATCATTTTCTCGAGTTTTACGATGCATCGTAAAATATTATTTATTATTCTGTAATTCGAAAGTATATAAGTTTTATTTTTACATCAATTTTGCAAATTGATAAAAAATATGTTGTCAACAATCTCTCTTCCTTTGTCTGTCATAATTTAAGTAATGCATTTAGTATTTATCATTAAACGAAAAAACAAACCTTGAAAAACAATTTTAATTTATTTACTTCGACCCAAAACCGATAATCATTAAAATTATTTTAGTTATCTTGCAAAAATATTCCCTGTTCAGTAGTGACCTCTAGAGTCATTAAATGAAAGTTTCTACCAAGTATACTTTACAGGATCTGCTGCCACCTACAACCCGTTTTATCCTACATCGAAAAATGTCTGACTCGAGTGATACATTACCAGCTGTAAGTAATCCTGTACTTTCGTTTCTATATAATTTAATGATAAATGAACAAAACAATTAAATATTTATAAAATATAATCATTTTATCAAACTAATAAGCAAAGGTTCCTTAAAAGTAAGGTAAATTATTTTTAAATCTCAACTATTAAACGAAGACAACGAATTTTCTCAAATTCGCTAAAAAGTCTTGGCATTAAAAGGCTAAAAGCAGTGATTTAGATAGCGCCTGAGAAAATTCGTCTCCGTCCATCCCGAGCTTGTAAAAGGCGCGTTTCACCGTGCATACATTATCATGCTTATCACCTCTCCCGGCTCCTTACATAAACCCTTAACGTCGTCCCCGAGTAAAAGGAAGTGTTCTCTCTTTCTCTCGGGCCATTAAAAAATCTCGCCATTTCCAAGATGTCAAAACGGCGTAAATTCCGGGCGCACTCGAGAGAGAGAGAGAGAGAGAAAAGCCCCCGGAGAGGTGGCGCGCGGCATAAGGAAAGCGTCGGCCGAGCGTACGTTGCTCCTCTGGCGAATTAGTAAGCAGGGAATGTGAATGGCTCGGTTAAGCATTATGGAAGAAGGCAGACATGCGCGCACACACACACACGCGCGCACACATACACGCACGCAGGCAGGTCGACAGGCGCAGCCGTTTGCCTTCAACGGCAGCGACCCCATTCGCTACATTCCTTCTCTCTCTCTCTCTCTCTCCTCCTCCTCTTCCTTGCTGGCGCGCTTTTGCACCGCCGCGTGTTCTTCCTGATGATGCCAAACGAATAATATTGGCCTGCGCGGGTATACCAGAAAATAGAGGCGCTTCGGTGCAACGCGCGCGCGTATTTCTCGATTTTCCGGTTTCTTTTGGTGGCTCTGCGGCTTGAAAAGGAAGATTTTCGGATCGGATTTAAACAGCTAATTTCAAAGCTTCTCATCTCCTTAATAACTGCAGAGGCTCATTTGAAAAGTGGTCCGTGCTTAATAATGATATTTTAACTTCTAATTATATAAAGATTAACCTTAGGCCGTATTATGACTTTCAGAAATTTTTCGAAAGTATTGTGCATAATCAAAAAATAATTTGCAAACTCATTACGGGAAGAAAACTGCGTTCCGAAAAAGGAGTAAAGTAAACTTTAAAATCGTATCGCTCGATCTCGCAAATTATACAGAGAGATTTTTAACGCTTACATCATCAATCTAGGTTTTTGCTTTTCATTTCGAGCCTTTTACGTTTGAATTAATTTTTTTCCGAACTTACTTATGCGCGAAATTTTAAATTCCTTCAGCTCTCGGTATTTTTAATCGAGCTAAAAATCTTATTTTGTTACCAGCTGCAGTACCGTTATCATAAATGCGCGATAAGCCTTTTATCGGCAAAATAGTTGATTAAGAAAAATATTTTTAACGATTACGTTACAGCGTATCTCTAAAAAACAAAAATAATCCTTAAATAAATAAACCTTTAAAAAGATAGAATTAGATCGTCGAAAAAACACCAGCATCCTAGCAGCCAGCCCATTCTCGTCAATTTTTCATCTTCCCAAAGTGGCCGTTCCCCCGGCTGTTTAATTGAATGTAAGAGCATGAGCCCGGAGCGAAGCGGCCACCTCTCGGCCTGCCGATTTCTCGATTTTTCAATGTCGGGGAAGCCGGCTTCGTGACGAGGCCGATTAACGAGCTCGTCCCGCTGCATCTCCTTTTCCCCCGAAGCGAAAATCTGGCGCACAGGACGCGATATATCCCTCGGACACGCGAACGGCACGTCCTGACCTTTGGAGGTATATATACCAAATCCCCGCCTCGGCCCCCCGTTTTTTCAACCCGTGGCGGCTTCGGAGGCTGCGCGACGCTTGCGAAACGCGAATCCGCTCGCTCGCGGCAGTGAGTCATCCCCTGAGGTAATCGACCGCAGGTACACGACATCCTAGAATCATTGTCGCGCGCGCGCGCGCGCCAAGTTGCAAAAGCCTTACGGTCAATTTAAATGCACCGGCGGAACCTTGAAAAAGGATCGAGCTCTCTTCTCGCTTGCGCAGAGTCTCCCTCTCGCTCCGTCTTTGTTTATCTATTCTACTGGGCTGCTCGGGAGGCGAGAGGACTTGCGGCAATGCGAGCCTCGGATGCAATGGAGCGAGTTGCCCAATGGGACGTCGGGCTTTTTGCCGTTTTAAATTGCCGCGGCCTGATGATGATTGTTTTGCAAACAATAAAAAGGAACGAGAGAGGCGGGAGTAATTGATGGGGTATTGTTGATGATTCTTTGCTCGAACACGCGTGTAATTGATAAGAGGTAAAAATTGAAAGGTTGTTTGCTGATTATTTTCATTTAAATTTACTGGAAAATAAGTTTTCAATCAGTTTTACATGCAGTACTAAGCTAAGAAAGGAATTTGCGTGCAACGGCTTCTCCATTTTTTTGTATAAACAGCGTAATCATCGCCCGTCCGTTCCTTCCTTAAAAATCTGGGAAAATTGATTGAATATTCTTACGGACAGCTTATTAAGTGAACTGAAAATCCTTTTATTCATTCCGGAAGCATTGGCATCTGAACTTACTGTTCCTTTCTACGCTCGACGTCGCTCACCAAAAAGTCATTGCGCAAGTATTGAAATGAAATTAGCATCAAAGAGAACATTTGCCTCCTGAGTGATTAGAGTAATTTCGATTGTTCAAGTATACGAAATGGACTTCTCCTCGTATTCCATTCACTTAAAAGCTTTCTACATACTTTACGTCTAGTGTCAATTATCACATAACGCACTCTCGGGCTTTCCGCGTCGAACGACAATTACACCTCTTTCAAAACCCATTGGAATAACTTGAATGTGCCATTACGTTGGCCAAACATTCATCAAAACCAATTTCCAGCCAACCGCCGAGAGCAGCTCCTGCGCCTTTTTCACCTCCCCCGAAATCCCGCTCGATAATATCGCTCAGCCAACGGCTTGCCGATACATTAATTTCCCGCCTCGTCGTATATCTCGCGGCGGAAAAAGCGGAAGCGCGGCGCGTCTGAAAATTCCTCGGACGACGACGCGATACATCCACGCCCCGTGATTATGCAATACATCCTTGCTCCATAAGCTCCCGCGGCAGCTCGCGTATACGTGATTTCGTTCCTCCGCTCTCCGCGAAGTACCGTTCATCCTTGGGCGCAGCGAGTCGATATGCTCGCGGCTCCCTCCTCGGCTCCTTTTATAATATGTATAGGAAAAGGAGAGAGAGAGAGGCGACACGCCTGCGCGCAGCGAGAGAAGCACGCCAGTTATTCGTACTTCTGGGGGGATATCGCTCTCTTTCTCTCTCTCGCGGAGAGCGCAATTATACGATCGGGATTTTCGTTTTGCCCCGCGCGCGCAGCCGACTTTTCTCGGACCTCCTTTTTCGAGGGATACACGGTTTAAGTAGGATGCTGGATTATGGTCGTTATAGGGGCGCCGCTTTTTTTCAATTTGCCCTGTGAAATGTAGGCGAACGCCGGGGAATTAGTGAGTCGCGGCGAGTAATTATCGGAGGAAATTGAGAAATGCGTGTGTTTTGAAGGATTGTTAGGAGTGTGTGCTTTAGGTTAGTGGGAAGTATAAAGTATCGGTAATTTTTTGAAGCGATTTAACAATCTGGTATGAATATCAATGTAATTGCGGCAATGAAACGGGTAATAAATTATTGTAATTCGATGCTAAAATACGAAATGAAAGTAATGAAAATAAAATAACGAAGCTCGAGTAAAGCGAATTTATTAAAAGAATTTGTAAGACGTAAAAAAAAAACCGATAACCTTAACATTCCTCCGCATTTCCACCTATTATGTAAATTCGCATTTTTAACCGCGTGCTTGTTAGACGGCCATAAAAATTCAATCGAGTATAATGTAGAAATCGCGCGAACATCGCATTTCCATAGGCAGAGCCGCGGGAAAAAATATGCGGAAACGCGGAGCCGAAAAGGAAAAGGCATCATCTTATTCGTTGTCCATTAATTCACGGCCGCGGGCCGCGATGAAAAATCCGGCAGAAAACTAGCCGAACGGAGCTGGAGAGGGATTCTGTACACTCGGGAGAAACAGAGCGAATGACGAAGATGAGGAGAAAGCCTGCAGGCACCTGCAGCGCTCAGGAATGTGTGAGGTTCCGTTGCATGTTACGTGTGCCGGCCGGGCAAGAGGCTTAAATAAAGAACGAGACAAAAAGAGCACGACGCGACGACTCGTTAACTGCCCGCGAAAATTACCATCCCGATATCATTGCGAGCCGCCGCGCGGTGACTTCGCGTCGGTAATGGACGTTTCTGGGGTAGTGAGGTGGATTAGTCACGGCTGTTCTCGGTATATAACGTGAACGTTTTCGATGAATTTGAGGTATAAGTATTTTGTCGGAGGATGAAATCACGGAGATCGTTTTGTCGAGAATGTAATTAAGTCTTTATCGATCTAAAAATGTCGTCATGTCTTATCGTGGCGCTTGAGTCAGGGGTCATCAAAATTTCGGTCTATTATGTCATTCCGTCGTGACAAGAAGACAATAATCGCCTGGCCTGCTTTTTGCCGTCGTTCCCATTTTGTAGAAACCACGAAAACCGCCTCCTTGCTGATTACCATTACCCCGCTGACAAATTGTGAATCGTGTCCCTCGGTCAACGGTTTTTTTTTTTTTTTTCATTCTCCCGTCTCCAGTCCTGATTATCAACTTCGTAACATCCTTTTCAAATATGTGATTTTCTAGGCTGCCTTCATTTCAAAAGAAACGCTGCAATTGAAATAGTAAATATTTGCATCTCGAAGAGTAGTACATTTGAATGTCAAAAAGAAACATTGAAACATTAAATACATATGTATTCAAAATTTCATTTAAACTACAAATAATTATTTATTCAAATATTTTAAGAAAATATTTAAATTTCTATAATAAATTTTATAATTAACTTAAAAATTCAAATAATTTTTTATGTTCTTAATAAGCTTTTTACCATATTGTCTTCTTCAGAGAAGCTTCGAAAGTTGTTTAGTATTGTGGCATCATTTTGGCCTCATTTCGTAGGTATGCATTATATAGTCATGTCATAAAGGCGTAACCGTTAAAAGTGACGAATCGGCCATCATTTTCAAATTACCTAAAAGAAAAAATCCTTAAAGAAAATTACGACGTATTGATCTAATGCGACATAGAAAACTCATTTTGAAAATATGCTTTGTAAGTTTAATGTTTTCAAAAAAGCTAAAAGCTTATTTTAAAGTATTATTAAAATTGATAAATAATCCAATTGCACAATATGACGCTCTTTTTCTTAATTGCTTTTATACTACTTCGTCATCCAAAGATCATATCTTTTTAGAATATAATGATAAGAAAAATAAATCTATCGTACAGATTATTATACTTTGTATCCACTTTAAAAAATTATCTTTGCAATGCAACATTGCATACAACTTACAGTAAAAAAAAAAAAAATAATAATAATTTACGCCTCGTTTACGATGGGACTATGATTTACCACGCGTAAAATTTTTATTATTGTCTTAATCGTTACCACGATTAATCGCCAGCGATCAAAAAGTCGAATTTCCACATTTACCCCCGGACACTTTGACTGAAATTCATCCCAGCCAGCCAGGAACTCGCAGCCAGTCCTGAAAATAAATATTTCATAACGAACAGCGCTCCTCGTCACCACTCTGTTATCGAATTAATTACGCCGAGCGTCGACCGACGGTGGCAGTGAACTTTCAATTTCCTCCCACGCTCGAGAGAGCCCCGCGCGAATCCTACGAGGTGGGCTTCTAATTCGCTCGCCGCGGGGCCGATCGACGAGTCGGCAAGTCGCCCGTTCGATATATACGCGCCAAAGAGTGTCGGCGGAGCGCCAGAGAGTCCAGGCTCTGTACCGTTAGCCGCGTAGTCCTCCGCTTCCTGTCCCGGGCGGTTTATCGCCGCGCCGCTTGCATACTTAAGGCCGCGGCATATGCGAGCGCGCCTTTTTCGCTGACGGGCCGCCTTTTCAGCGCGAAAGCTCCCCCGGGAATTCCAATTAACTCGGTGAGCGAGAGAGAGAGAGAGAGAGAGACCGGATGAGCGGCGCGAGAGGATGCATATGCGCGCGATGCGCGGTTTATCGATGGGTAATCGCCCGATGCCCAAAGCACCGCAACACAGACACACACACATCACACACCGACAATGATGTGCGGTTATGAGCCGGCGCTCGAAATTCCTCCCGTCCGTATCGAGGCCTGACGCGTCTTCTTTCCGCGAGGAGAGAAGTCTTCTAGAGTGATTGAGAGTGTATTTTTCAAATTTTTGCTTCTTTTCCTTATGATACGTTATATACTTGAGTCGAGTGATAAATTACTAACCGAATGCAAAAAAGGCGCACGAAAGGAGCGCACTGTTATAAAATTTTTAAAATGTCGCCCGACTTAAACATGCAAACGTTTATTGAACGCGCATATCATTTTTTAAATATCGAGAGCCCTTAAATGTGCGCGCGAGAAAACACGAATAACCGGTTTGCGTTGCCATTTTATTTTAGCGTTGACTAAATATCTGGATAATTATCTGCTGATATAAATAAGGGCAAGTTTATATTAATGTTTATTATTCTACATGTGAAACGGAAAAGTCTGATGACTTACAACTTGTTACTGCCAAAGTTCGTTTTCAAACCTGCTTTGAGTAACATACGTATGCAAGCAAGTAACAAACTAATAGCAAACTCCTTTCAACGAGTTTTAGCGGCTTCAAAAATCCATAGCTCAGAGGCGCATTCAATAGATGGCAATATTACTGATTTCAAATTCAATTTCAAAGTCCCCAAATGAAATACGACGCGTCGTAAAGAACTCATAAGTTCTCCAGCGAAGTAGATCATTAGCCTATGCATCCAATACATATCCCTCGTTCCGGATCTCTCGAACGAATTAGCCGAGCACACCGTAAAGCGAGCATCAATCCTCCTCGCGATGACGCAACGAGCAGAGATCATTTAAATACTCGAAAACCGTTACATAGCTCAAGCTATCCCGGGCCGCGCGGATTCCAAGAAGTCATCGAAAAAACGTACACAATGACGAAAAGCGCGCGAATCCCGGAGTAACGACCCGTCCGGTTTTTAAAGCGGCGCAAGTGCTCGCGTTAATTCGACAAGGCCTTTTGTAGGCCAAAAACCGGCAGTCAGAGAGAAAGAGAGAGAGAGAGAGAGAGAGAGATACGATCGTAGCAAATCAGGAAAAAGTCAAGCCGACGCGACGCGCCACCTGCCAAGGTGGCGCTGCGGAGGAGCCAAACGGTTCACCAGGCCCCGAGAGGTCGACGGCCTGCCGAAAAACTCCTCGTATAATATCGGTGCTAGATCTCCGGCGATCGGTATGCAGCCGATGTGTCCACGTCGCGGCCGGATTTCAGGTTTCCTTCGACGGCCGCCGCCGGGTGGGAGATTAGTGCGGGTCGGGGGAGCTTGTACGTAATTTCGTCAAGGCGGAAGACGCGCGGCGTTTTGCTTCTTTTTTTCCAGGGGAGCTCCGCGCCCGCTGGAGGTCCGATCGAAAGTTTCGGTAAATTGATTCTGGGTCGGTTGTTTTTTTTTCTTTATGAAAGTAAACCGATGGATTGGTAAATTACGCGTCCGTTCGAGTTACTGTTGAGTGTTTACCCCGCGCGTTATCAATTGAATTAAATAAGCGATTTTAAAATAATTAATTGAAGAAATGAAATGTTAAAGTAGCTACAAAGATTTTTTTTTTTTAAATTGATTTAGAATTTAGGTTTATGAGGATATTCTTTGCGGTCGCGGACGCGTGAATTATAAAGCTACTTAGACGGCTTACGTATCGCAATAATATACTACCCAACTAATTTAATTGTATCCTTTTAAAAATTAAAGAAATCCAAGGAAAATTATTCGATTATCTCCATATTTCAACACGTAATTTACTGGTTTGCTGCAAGAAACCAACACCAACTAAAAGATTAACTGCGCCTGTGGAAACAACGCGCGTAAGCCTCTCGTCTAGAATTCCTCGTAATTTTAACCTTCCTCGCTCAAGTCGGTGTCTCCGAATAACGCGAGAAGAGGCAGCCCGTAAACCCACCGGCATCTTCATTAAAAGCTTGAAAATTGCATTGTAAACCGAGGCATCACGCAACGACGCATCCACGCGTCTCTCGGCGATCGAGAGACTCTCTCTCTGCGCGAGAGATGCGCGATTGTTGCTTACATGAATGCTTGCGTGCGACGGGAAAGTATCAAGTAATAGACCGTAAGGAGTTTTTAAGAGAGGCGCGCGCGCGCGCGCGCTTGCGTCACGCGCCTCCGTAATGTACCTACGCGCTCTTTCTCGCTGCGACAGCGAATAAAAGCCAGGAGCGAGGAATGATTCTCGTGGGCCGAGAATATTGCTCCATAATAACCGGGAGGAGAGAGAGAGAGAAAGAGATTCGCGTCCTACTGGTTTGCCGAAAATGGCGAAAACCCGCATTTTTCCAGCCGCGGAGTTTCACTCGCTTTTTATCGCGCGTTATAAAAAGCATTGTCTCGCCCTTTTTGGCGCGCGAGAAATCCTGGCGGCTCGGTGGCGAAAAAAAAAAGGAAAACGTATTATCCTCTCTCGCCCTGCATTCGGCCGATCTCGTTGCCGCGCTGAGCCAACTATTTTACGACGCAAGTGCCGGGCTTGAGTAAGGACGCGCTTTCGACGGGGGGAAGTAGGATGCCACCTGTTTTAGCTCCGAGTTCGTTTTAATTTAAACGTTGACTAAAGGTCTTTGCAATTTTTATGACGGGGATATTTCCTATTTCTGTACTATGAATCAACGGGAGTTGCAATTCATTGTTGCTTATAGTCTTTAAACGACAGCTATTATGATCGGATTTGACCTCAAAACTTATAATAGTGGATGCTGATTCCTTTTGGTTTGATAAATTTAAATCAAGTGCCGGCGAATTGCTATATATCGTGAAATCGGTAAATAAATTTCTTAGGTTTAATAACAAACAATCATGTTTCACGTGAATATCTCCTCCTACTGCCTATAACAATTGGTCTGTTCTTTAAAATTTTAAAGTTGCATTCCAAATTTATATCTTTAAAATGAACTTTTAAAAAAACGAGGTAGTCATTATGCAATGATTTAGAGTTTTCTGCAATTAGTATCATATTTTACCTTTACAAAGATTGCGGACACTTGATGAGGAAAAGACAAAAGTGTGCTAATGTTTTTTATTAGCTGTACTATTTACCCCGTTAATCTTGTGAACGCTCCATTATGTGCTCATCCTCATGAAAGAAGAACTTTAATATCTATTTTCTTTTGCAAATGCTAATGCAGCTTTCATTTTGTTAAAGAAAATAGTTATTTTTAATTATTTAAATAACTTGTACGTTTTTCTGCATAGAGCAAAATAAAATTTCAGATTCATAACAATACAAAAGTTAATACTAATGAAAAATTGCGCACCTACACTTCCCAATTTTCACTAATATAAATTCAAATAATACAGAACCGTGGCCCATTTAAAATTACTTTTAATTACTCAAACATCAACCTCTCCAAAAGTGAATAACTCTATACCCCAACAATCATTCCTACCCCATCAAATCGAATCTCCAATCCCGAGCCTCCAAAGTTCAGCTCACCTCCCTCGGCTCTAACGAAGTATCCCGCAATATTCCCCCCGCGCCCGCAGTGCTCTCGTACATCTTATAAAAAGTTATTGCACATATCGGCCTAGGTAGCGCGCCGCGTCCGCCGAGAGCCTCTTAGAATTTTCCAGTTTGCCGAGCAGCCTAAGGACGACGTTGGCCGGTTGTGCTCTGTGCTCGATGCCCCAAGACACACGCGAGAGAGAGAGAGAGAGAGAGAGAGAGAGACGGGTTGAACGCCTCCGAGTGCAGCGGACCTCGTAACTGATAACGGAAGCCCCTCCGAGAGCCGCGGCCGCCTCGTTAAACGTGCACGTCGCGCAGGCGTCACTTACTTCTGATCCTGATTAAACTGCCCGCCGGATTTTCGAAGCCGCGCGCGAGGCCTGGGTATAATGAGATGGTCTATCGGCGAGGTTCGCGCGCGGCTCGAGTTTATACTGCCCGGGAGAGCTCCGGCTGTAGATGATTTAAGACGGCGTCGCTCCCGCAAAAGATATATTGGTTCATTGCCGATAAGTGCGAGGGGATATTGGCTGCGGTTAGTTACCGAGGCTGTTGGCTTTTTAAATTGAACGATAGGCCGCCTCGGATCTGTGCGATGTATGATGTTGAACTTACATTGTTGGCTGATCTATATAATAAAATGTTATTTTTTATCGTTACCCCGATTCGCCTGATAAAATATGAACGGTCACTGTGGTTTCAAAATCTATTCTTTTTACATTGCTGTGATCAAAGTTTTCAACTACACTGAGAGAAAAAAAGGAGTAAAAACTACTATTCTGTATCGTAACTTGAGATATGAGAAGAAAAAAAAAGATTTTTACTAAACTGAATACTAAATACTAAAGTCGAAAATTGTAGATACGAGAAGAAAAATAATATTTACTATTCATGAATAGTAAATATTATTTTTTCGACTTTAATAGTTACTATTAAATAGTAAAAATCTTTTTTTTTCTTCTCATATCTCAAGTTACGATACAGAATAGTAATTTTTACTCCTTTTTTTCTCTC